>JANJPG010000190.1:0-14120 GCA_030407185.1 Lipomyces yarrowii
CCCAAAATCTCATAAGGATCAAAGCGTTTCAAGTCTTCAGGAGTCTCCTGGATATATATAAAGTACGCCACCACGATGAGAATTATCCATCCTAACGCAATTAAGGCATTCCTAGATGCCAAATATACCATTAGCCGGTTGTTGTTCTGTATAGAGCCCAGTATAAACCAATGCCACATACGTCGTCGTGAATATCTTGCTCTTTCTGTTCTTCACCCGGAATTTCTCAACGTCGTCATAATTCTCTGGCTTATAACCATTCTCAAACTTCGGTGAATAGTCCTCTGATCCTTTCATTAGCTTAAGCTATACAATTATCTGTGGATCGACAGAACACGTTACTTTCTGACTGTATAGCGCGAAGGGTTGCCTTCCATGTAGACGGAACTAGAACCAATGACAGCAATGTCATGGCGAAGTATGGCCAGACTTCGGCATTTTCGTCATATGAATAGCGAGAGTCGCTCATTGTTCAATCTTGGCTAAAACGATCAAAGGTAAGCACCAACTACACTCAGATACACAATATCGGAGTGGAAAGATCTTACGTGAATGCGCCACTTAAGAATACCGAAATCGTAGGGTGGCACTATGACAATACTAACAATGCATATATCTATTGCTGAATGTTGGAACTGTTTGGTGAGCGCAGGTGTTTATTAATGAAGATGATACGTTTAGAGTGCTGTTCGTTGTTGCCACGCTCAATTGGCAATTCAGGAGGCCAGGCCTACAACGATGCCCCAGTCGTTACCTTTTAGCCACCTTTCCATCTGATTCACAGATTTTTCCCATTCCAAAGGCCCACTCTATTCTGGGTGGATTTATTCAATTACTGTGTCAATGACCGAGCCCTTAATGCATTATGCTGATATTCTACGTCAATTTACAGAGTTTCAGCGCCGATAATGATCCGAGCTCAAGTTACATTGGGGGTTCGCAAGCTCTTGACAATCAATATCCCATACGAAGGTCACTATCCCATAAGGAGGCATCCGCAGATAGCACGCTAGTTATTAACAATATCTCGCCATTGCCACATAGCATGACTCAATGTGAATTGGTGCTATAGGGCAAGTCTCAACATTCTGCACAATGTTATCAAAAAGTGAGCAATTATTTTTACACTAAATACACTTTTGAAAACCTCATGAACAAAAGGAACATATATGTAATATCCATACACCCACCGCCCCTTTTAACGGTTAGACTTCGCGACACGCTCCAATTCATCCTAAAAATTGTCAGCCGTGAATCACAAACACAGTATAGTATAGGAGGCGCGTATACCTTCTTCTTGATAGCATATGAGTTAGACGAACCCTTGCCGGCGTTAATGAGTTCCTCAGCCAAGCACTCAGCGATAGTCTTGATGTTCCGGAAAGAAGCCTCACGAGCCTAAATACGACATTAACACACAGAGCACACACATACACCGTCCACTAATACATACACCAATGGTAATAAGGGCAATAGCCTGGTTGACACGTCTCAGAGGAGAGACATCAACAGCCTGTCGTCGAACGGTACCTGCGCTACCAATACGAGTGGAGTCTTCTCTTGGGCCGCAGTTAACAATAGCATCGACAACGACCTGAAGAGGGTTTTGGTCGGTCAAAAGGTGAATGATCTCCAACGAATGCTTGACAATTCTAACTGCCAAAAGCTTCTTGCCGTTGTTACGGCCATTCATCATCAAAGAGTTGGTGAGTCGCTCAATGATCGGGCACTGAGCCTTTCGAAATCGCTTGTTGGCATAACGGCCCGCGCTGTGAGCCAGATAGACAGGCTGACGAATCTGAATGTAGTCGGTGAGAGAGATATCCTTGACCTCGACATCCTCAAATGACCACTTGTTGAACAGCTTAACCTGGCCACTCTCGGCGACAACATAGTCCGGGAGAACACTTGAAGACAGGACAGTCTCCTCGACAACCTCTTCAACTTCCTCCTCGTAAACCTCGGCGCGGTCGACTTCTGAACCCTCGGACATTGCTGCGCTGTATTGTTAAAAGTTGTTCTGAAATTGATGCTAGAAAGGCAGCGCACTAAACTACGGCAACAATATTCATTCAATTAGACGGCGCCGCTCTCATCTTCGAAGTCGGCCAGCGCTCTGTGAGCGAGACTGGATGGCGCGGACCGTGACTGTTATACTTTAATAGGGTTGAGCCCTAATTTGCATTGGGACATAAAATGAGTGACAGATTCGCACAAGTACCGCCGATGTCACCGACAAAGTTTTTAAGGTTTCGATTTAGTCTTCATCGTCCTAAAGCTATCGCTGGGAGGAAAATCTCGTTGAATTTGACTGGTCAACTCGAGAGCTTTGCTTTGGAATTTGCACAATCCACAGAATGGCGAAGTCTAAGTCGCGAATATTGCATAATGACGATTTCATACAGACTATATCTGATTCTGACACATCTATCCCGGACCTAGACGAAGAGGAAGACGACGATAATAGCACAGAAGTACCGGAACCGAAGAAAAACAGCAGATCCGGCAGCAACAAGAATCAAGATGATGAGGTTGATTTCAGATTACGCTTTGAAGTTGACGACTTTGAAACACCGGCTCAATTTGACGGATGGAATTTCGACATGCATGACCGCGCCAAAGGTAGTGGCCGGCGGCAAGTCGATCTCGACAGTATCATTCAGCGTCAATTGAAGAAGTCAAATGGAGTCGACGAAGATATATCTGACGAGGAGTTTGATGACGGTTCCGTCGAAGATAGCGATAAGAAAGACATTATGCCAGCGGATTTCAGCAAGAAAAAGTCTCGGACAATCTCACAGACATTTGCATCTAGTGAGGGGGGGACGAAACGTAAATCAAACGTGAGCACAGAGAAGGCAGAGAAGAAGATACAATGTACGCTGTGATTTGATCAATCGTAAACAGATGCTAATATATAACTGTAGCGCCGAAGGCTTTGAAAGGGCCTTACAGGCTGCCATTGGATATCACGGTAGTTGCTGATCTCGACGACAGTGAGGGTCAGGAAGATGGCGAGGAAGTCGGTAACTCCGGAAATGAAGGAGCAGAAGTTCAGCGTCTTGACGAAAAGCAAAATAGTGAAGGCGACGACGAGCATTATGAGCAAGAAGACTCGCCTGAAGACGAAGAAGACGAGGATGACGAAGAGAAAGAAGATGTCAAAGAAGATGAAGATGAGGATGTCAAAGAAGATGAAGAAGAGGATGACGACGAAGATAAAGTCGACGAAGATGAAATCGACGAAGATGAAGTCGACGAAGATGAAGACGACGAAGATGATGATAACGATGATGAGAAGGACGATCCGAAGATGGTGGCCAAGTTTTTTGCGAAAGCACCGGAGCAGGATACGCCTTCCGCACATAAGCAATTTCATACGCTGGCTATATCTAGGCCGTTGCTACGAAGCATTGCAGATTTGGGGTTTGTTACACCTACGCCAGTTCAAAGTGCTGTTATCCCTATCGCGCTTCTTGGGAGAGACATCGTCGCTGGTGCTGTTACAGGTTCAGGCAAAACAGCTGCCTATATGATTCCAGTCCTGGAACGTCTTCTATACCGTCCTAAGAAGATTGCGTCGACCAGGGTAGTTGTACTTGCACCCACCCGCGAACTTGCTATTCAGGTTGCCGACGTCGGAAGGAAGCTGAGCCAATTTATTGCCGGCATCAGATTTGGATTGGCGGTTGGTGGACTGAACTTGCGCCTCCAAGAGCAAGAGCTAAAGACTCGCCCAGATATCGTTGTTGCTACTCCTGGTCGATTTATTGACCATGTGCGTAACTCACCGAGCTTTCAGGTCGAAGATGTTGAGATCCTCATTATTGACGAGGCGGACCGAATGCTAGAAGAGGGCTTCCAAAAGGAATTAACGGAGTTGCTAACCTTGCTCCCATCGAAGAGACAGACCCTTTTATTCTCGGCTACAATGAACTCAAGCATTAAGTCTCTTATCCAATTGTCTCTTCACCAGCCCGTGCGAATTATGATCAATCCGCCGAAGCAAGCTGCGAGCGGCCTTATTCAGGAATTTATCAGAATTAGAAAACGAGAAGTCGCGAAGCCGGCGATATTGACGTGGCTTTTAAAGAAGTTTGACCACGGAGAGCGTGTAATGGTCTTCGTCTCGACGAAAGAAACGGCACATAGGTTACGAGTTGTTCTTGGTCTTCTTGGAATAAAGGTGGGGGAGCTTCACGGTGCCCTCTCGCAGGACCAGCGTCTAACTGGTATCACTGGCTTCCGTAATTCAACTGTACCAGTTCTGGTTTGCACGGACTTGGCATCGCGTGGTCTGGATATTCCTAAAGTCGAAATAGTTATAAACTACGACATGCCGAAGACGTACGATATTTATCTTCACAGAGTCGGTCGAACAGCTCGTGCAGGCCGCGCTGGCCGAAGTATTTCTCTTGTGGGAGAGGCGAAGATGGAACGAAGCATTGTCAAAGACGCGGTGAAGACCCTTGAGAAGACAAAGGGTAAAGCTGTCAGTCGTAATGTCGACTGGGATACGGTGAACAGAATTGCGAATGATATTGCGATCAAGGCGGAAATGGTTGAAGAGGTGTTGAAGGAAGAAAAGGAAGAGAAGCAAGTAAGTCTTGACTAGTCCGAGCCTTGTAACGGATGACTAACACAGCGTAGTTGGCGATCGCAGAAATGGAGCTTCGTAAGGGTGAAAACATGGTTAAACATTGGGATGAGATTCAATCTAGACCGAAGAGAACTTGGTTTGACGACAGCTCTAAGGATAAGGGAAACAGTAAGAAGAGACGTTCAAAAAAGAAGTAAGATGACTAGACGTAACACATGCCTGCATCTATGTATTACATACATGTTTATTTGGTAGAAGGATTTTGGGAAATTCTGCACGTGTATTTTACTGGTTTTCATGCATTGAACTTGTGGCTGTTAAAAGTTGTGCTTTTTGGGACAGTGTCTTGAACTCTTGATTGTATATTTATCGTTCTACGCGTTTGTTTTATAGTTTACCAGGTTATCTGGCTAATTTCAACATTTCCATTAAGTTAACGCGTACGGATAATTTCGAAGTCGATTCTTGGCTATTATGGGCTCGATTTCGCGAATAATTAGGCACAACTATCGCTGCTCTGGCAGTTTGCAGACTATATGACGAAAGTCCGTTCGCGTATTCCAACCCAGTATTATGCCTACTTTCTGGGGCTTGGTGGGTCAGAGCGGAAGTTTCCTGGGATCGTAATAACCAAATTGGTATTGTTGATGATAGAATGCGTCATTTTCTGTTCCACGCATCAGGTACAATTGACGTTAACTAAATTTTTCCCTGTCAAATGTGTGTCATCTCTGATCCACTCGTCATCGGAGGTTAAAGTGCGTTAGGACAAGCAAGCGCTCGCGGCGCACTAATCTTGCGCAATATCAATAACATTCCGTTTTCGAGTCAACCGAATATGGACTCGTCCGATTTATTGCTAATAGATTCCGAGTCTCAAAGACAATACCATGGGATGACGAACGCCAGCCAGCACGATTTGTCCGTGTCGTCGGGTTACCAGGATTCCCATGAGGAAGCAGAACAAATCTATGACAATAATGATGAGTTACAATCACGACTTGCAGAGCTAAAATTGGAGCTGGAAGTATGGGTCTATTCTTTGGTTCATAATTGGAATTCCTGGCTCACAAAGAATGACAGGAGGGCGAGATTACCGAGAAAGGCTACTACAAGCGACGAGCACTCTTGTTGGCAGTATACGGACCAGATGATCAGCGAAGTCCCACTAGTTCAATACTAGCTTCCGATGAAGACATCTTGAAGTATAATGAGGTAAGATCATTCTGCGATGCCCGAAAGTCATTGTACACTAATGTGTCGTCACAAGTTATCGCAAGGGAGCCAATCTGACTTCACATTTTTGCCGGACGCACGCTCCTCAGCGCAACTGAACCGCGCTCTCACAGGCCAAGGACTTGAGGATCACGAACCTGTGGAGTTTTCGTATATGTTTGAACACGGAGCCAGAAGCAGCTACTCTTTATCGTCAAGTTTTCCCATTGATCTGAGCGCTAATGGAGCTACGCAACCGTCGTCAACGTACGAAAGAAACACTTTGCAGTTGCCCCTAGAGCCTAGAGAGCTTGCAGAAGCAGACTTCGATCCACATAATGGGAACATTCCGATGACAAAGTTTGATAATCTGGCCTCCATTCTTCGGCATCGAGGGCGGAACATACCCAAGCTTAACGCATTCCTTACACTAGACACAAAGGGAAAGGAACTTTCGGCTATTACTTGGGACAAGCTAGCTTTGCGTGCTGAAAAAGTCGCGCAAGTAATCAGAGACAAATCAGGGCTATATCGCGGGGATCGTGTTGCGCTTCTGTATTAAGATCATGAAGTCATAGACTTCGTGGTCGCACTTCTAGGATGTTTTTTAGCTGGAGTCGTGGCAGTCCCAATTAACGCAGTCACGAAGTTCAAGGATTTGAATTACATTCTTAACTATACGCAGTCTCATCTTGCATTGTCAACAGATGCGAATTTGAAGGCGTTTCATCGTGATTTCACAGCCCAAGGACAGTCCTGGCCTCGTGGTGTTGAGTGGTGGAAAACGAACGAATTTGGGTCCTATCACCCTCCGTCGAAGAAGTCTGAACCGCCGGCCTTGCAAGTTCCTGACCTAGCGTATATTGAATACTCCCGTGCACCCACCGGCGAATTTCGCGGTGTTGTGATGTCTCACAAGACTGTTATGCACCAAATGAGCTGCTTGTCTTCAATTCTATCCAGCAAAGATAAACATCGGAGAAGGTCAACCAGTGCGGGTACGGCCACTAGGGACGGTGGTAGATTGATTGGTCCCGCAACAAGATATCAGACTGTGATCAGCTACTTAGACCCCCGACAATCCATTGGTATGACTCTCGGAGTCTTGATGACAGTATACTCCGGAAACACAACCGTTTGGATACCGCAGTCTGCCCTGGCTGTCCCTGGATTGTATGCGAATATTATTAGCCGCTTCAAGCCGTCAATACTTTTGGGAGACTATCCGGGCCTGAAGCAGGTTGCATATAATTATCAGTCGTTTCCTCTAGCCACACGAAATTTCTCAAAGAAGCAACCTGTCGATTTTTCCAGTATCAGGTGGTGCTTAATCGACTGCTTGACTGCAGACACTGAGTTCCATGAGATTTTGGCAGATAGGTGGCTCAGACCCCTGGGGAACAAGGTATCGCGAGAAGTGATTGCACCTATGCTGACGCTTTCTGAACATGGGGGGATGGTTATATCCATGCGTGATTGGTTGGGTGGTCAAGAATCTTTAGGATGTAGGCTCCCGGAACCATCTGCCGATGAAGAAGGAATGGGACCGTCTGATTTGTCGGAACTGCTGTTGGACAAGAAGGCTTTGTCTACCAACAATGTACGGATTCTGTCTACCTCGCCTCTGCGGGGTGGTTTTTTGGATAAAAATATCAAGAACACCATTCGCGTGGGCGCTTTTGGGTATCCTTTACCTGATGCGACGTTAGCAATCGTCGATCCGGAAACGTGCACACTCGTGCCAGAGTTGATAGTTGGCGAAGTTTGGGTTGATAGTCCGTGTTTGAGTGGGGGATTCTGGGGTCTTGGCAAAGAGACTGAGTTGATCTTTCACGCCAGATGTTGGGACCATGATGGCACATTAAAGATGGAATTTCTCCGTACGGGATTGCTTGGCTTCATATATGCTGGCAAGGTGTACATTCTCGGCCTGTATGAGGATCGCCTTCGTCAGCGAAAGGAATATGACGAACAGCAGAGCCCTACGTTACCTTGTCAAGACGTTGTTTATGCCGGTCGCCAATACAGATATCACTACACGGCGCATTTAGTGCAAACTATTATGCAAACTATTCCACGAGTGTTTGACAGTTCAGCGTTCGATATGTTTGTGAACGATGAACATTTACCTGTTGTGTTACTGGAATCGCCAGTTGCGATTACGACTCCAGAAACACCGAATGGACCGCAACTAGAGCCAGATAATGAGGTCTTGGAGGATATGGCCATTCAGTGCATGAAAAAACTGCGAGAAATACACAACGTTCGAGTATACTGTGTTCTCATCACCGCACCCAATACATTGCCAAGGACCATAAGAAACGGGCGCTCGGAAATTGGAACCATGCTCTGTCGAAAAGAGTTCGAGACTGGGTCACTACCATGTGTATATGTCAAATTTTGTGTTGATGGAACGGTTATGAATATTCCAAGCGATCCGAACGCAGAAGACGGTGGGTTGTGGTCTGTTTCATCGTCGCATTTCAGACGAGACATGCTCATCCATGAGGATAAGCAGTACTCGGGGATTGATGATCGTACTATTGTGATGGATGATCGTACTGGCGGTGTTCTCTCCAAATTCAAGTCGATTGTGGACATCTTGCAATGGCGAGTTGTTTGTCAACCGGAAGAATTGTCTTACTGTACTATCGATTCTAAATCGAGAGAAAACAAGGGCATGACGTGGAAGAAGTTCGATGCGAAGGTCGCGTCCGTGGCGTCAATGCTGGTGAATAAGGCTGGTTTGCGAGCTGGCGATAATGTGGTCTTGATATACACCCACGGCGAGGATTTCGTGCATGCGGTGCATGCCTGTTTATGTCTTGGTATCGTCGCAATTCCGTTATCACCGCTGGACCCGAATAGACTGAAAGAAGACGTACCAGCTCTGCTGCACGTAATTGAGGATTTCAAGGTTAAGGCAATACTGGTGAATGCAGAAACAGACCACGCAATGAAAGGCAAGTTGATTTCTCAGCATTTGAAGCAGTCGGCATATGTGGCACGTGTGACGGTCCCACCAACATATAATACCATGAAATCTGGCAGGGTGTCAGGTGGTTGCAAAGAGCTTAATTTTACCATGAAGCCAGATGCGACTAACCGAGACCGTGCTGCATTGGTATGGGTGTATTGGACTGCCGACCAGCGCCGGATCGCGGTGCAGATTGGACATGGAACGATACTCGAGATGTGCAAGATTCAGAAGGAAACTTGCCAAATGACGAGTTCCAAGCCGGTCCTGGGATGTGTCCGATCTGGTTCCGGTATCGGATTCCTGCATACTTGTATGATGGGAATATACGTTGGTGCATCGACGTATTTGATTTCGCCGGTTGATTTTGCAGCAAACCCTCATTTGTTCTTTCTGTCGCTTGCGAGGTATAAAGTCAAAGATACGTATGCGACGCAACAAATGCTAGAGCATGCTATGACCATTCCAGCGCTCAAGGGATATAATCTGCACGAGACACGGAACTTGATGATCGCTTTCGACGGTCGGCCCAGTACCGATTTGTGTATGTCTTCAGGAGTGCCCATGTGTGAAATACGGCTAACGGTGATATGTATATATAGTTGGACGGTTACGTCTGCATTTTGCTTCATGCGGCTTAGATGGAACAGCTATCAACAGTATTTACTCCCACGTCTTGAATCCAATGGTCACAACAAGGTCATACATGTGCATTGAGCCGGTGGAACTTAAACTCGACGTCAGGGAGTTGCGACGAGGTTTCGTCGTCATCGCGTCTCCTGACAGCGGTCCATTGGTACTTACTGTTCAAGATTCAGGCATGGTACCAGTCAGTACACATGTTGCGATTGTGCATCCAGAGACTAGAAGATTATGCCATATGAGCGAGTATGGAGAGATCTGGGTATCGTCCATTGCTAATGCTCCGAGGTTCTATGGATCAAGGGATCCGTTTGACGCCGAGCGATTCAATGCGAATACGATGGACGGAGATCCTAGCTTGAAGTATATGCGTACGGGAGACTTGGGCTTTCTTAGGACAGTCACACGGCCTGTCGGTCCCGGTGGTTCCATGGTCGAGATTCAAGTATTGTTTGTACTTGGTGCTATTGGTGACACGTTCGAAATTGCAGGCTTGAATCATTTCCCGATAGACATTGAGGCGACAGTGGAACGGTGTCATCGGTCGATATATCCGGGTGGCAGGTGAGTTTAATAATTCGATGACGAAACAGTTCCTATATAGTAACATATCCTAGTGCAATATTCCAGGCCGGCGGGTTTGTCGTTTTGGTTGTGGAAGTCAGTCGGAAACAGTTTTTGGCGTCACTAGTACCAGTGATCGTAAATGCAATATTGAACGAGCATCAAATTCTGGTGGACTTGATTGCCTTTGTTGCCCAAGGGCAATTTCCTCGTTCTCGTCTTGGCGAAAAGCAGCGGGGCAAGATTCTGGCAACATGGGTAACCGGGAAACTAAAGACGATTGCACACTTCCCTATCGGCAGAGCTCCTGACGGAAGCTTTTTAGGTGCAATATAGTACCTATTATTTGTATATATATTATATTATATTTTATGTACAGTGGGATTGTAGTGGGCTTCGGCATTTAGGTTTTTTTTTTGTTTGGTTTGATATTTTCGTTATATGGGTTGTATTAGTATATGCTCTGGCGCTGTTAATGTTAAATACCGAGCGAGTATTGATAATTTGTAAATAGGACTCTGGACTTGAAGAATCACGAGCAGCAGTCAGTCACAAGATAGATAGATACTGTTGCAGACAAAAAATATCTGTCTATATCACTACTGTATATTAAATACTACAACCGTAAAATCTAATCAAACTTGTATAGTCGAAGTTTGACTTCCTCAGTAGTCCATGAGAGTCCCTCTTTCAGGTTTTCGCCAGTGTACGCGCTGCATGCTAATACATTACAATTATGATTCGTGATCTGACCGATTTTGAGGGTCTGTTTAATCATCAATTGGGGTGTCAAGGTCCAAATTACAAAGATACTAATACTCACGTCATTCACAATTCCCAAAACTCTTGTGCGACTCTCTTGTGTTGCCAGTATATCAATTTTGTTGACCAAAACTAGAAGACCCGCCCCGATTAACCTATCCTCTCGTATGACCTTGTCAAGCTCAATCTTGCAGTCTTGCAGGCGATCGAGCGCAGTCGCGTCGACGACCCACAATATAGCGTCGGTTTTCTCAAAGTAGTTCCTCCAAAATGGCCGGAGCGAGGATTGTCCGCCAACATCCCCTAGCAGAAGAGATAATTTAGCGGAAGATGCAACACGTACTTGACCACAATTAGCGCAACACACATATATTTAGCTTGTAGCCGGCCCATTCTACTGTCTTTATGTTAAACCCAAGAGTTGGGCTCACGGATTTGACATCTTCGCCGAGAAGTTGCTTCACGATAGTTGTTTTGCCAGCATTGTCGAGACCCCTTTAAGTTGGTACGGTGTTAACAGACTCGATACTTAAACGTAGCAAGCGGGACGGAGACTTGCAGCATGAGGAGACGGATCTCCTTGTCTTTTAGCTTTTGTTTGCGTATTGTACTTAATAGTCCCATTTTGGAGTTGTGTTCATATGTTTGCTCCAAACCAGTATATGCTTCTGCAGGTTAGCTTAGGTTTAACCCTAGACCACGAGTAATATGACAAATGGCTACTTCCTAGGCTATGTGAGATGATCCCTCGGAAATTTGATGCAAACACCAATTTTGCAGGTCTTCGTGAATTTATCTACAAATTGCGGGACAATAGTGTCACCGGACACTTACAAGGAACTCTTTTCATCATCAAGCACGAGCGAAGCCTCATGCCTGTCTATGTTTGAAGAGACCATGGACATGACGATCTCGTGGACGCCGCTCATAATCTCGAACGGAGCGATCTGCGACATATTGGACTATGACATTTGTCGCCACCACCTGCGGTAAGCTGGATCTGTAATGTGGAGAATATGGAGGCGATACCATCAAACGAATACCATGATATTTAAACCACAGTTGAATTGGATGAGCTGAATGGATAGGGGCATTATCTTGCATAAATTATAGACCAGGTTCTCATATAGAAAAATGATTTGTTTCTAAAACCTCAAGGCAAGACTTTACAGAATATCCTTGCTTCTTAGATTCAAAATCTCCCTCCAAAAGGTGATATCTGAGTGCCCCATGCCACAAATCATAATAGATAAGGCTTTACATTGGTATAAGGATTAATATCCATTACTCTCTGAGTTGGTTGAGATGGAAGACCCAAGAATCTTGTTGTCCCCAGCCACATAACCTTAGACTACTCAGTAGATGTCCAATCTTTATGCTTTTTGGCCCATTCCGACCGTAATTTGGCAGTTCTTTGGTTAATTTGGTCCATTTTTGGCTCGCCAATGTCTGCAGATCGAGGAATTGGGAGGCCTCTGCCGATTTGGCTCGATTTGACCCCACAGTTATATTCTCCAATAAATTAGACCACGGGAATAAGGAGTCAATTCTTTGTTTTCACTAGTATTATCACTAATTTGAGCCAATGGCCTTCGTGGCATGATAAAATTGAAGTTGAATTGACGTGGGTAAATTAGTTGTTGATTTAAAAACGAGAAAATTCACGGATACTTTCTGCAGACTGTACTCAATCTGTCGATTGTCAACGACAGCAATCTGAGCAACCTGTTTGATGAGCTTCCCGACGCCGACGAGGCCCAGAAAAAGAGAGATCGACATCTGGCGTAACCTAATCTGGCCACCTGAATGCTTTTGACGAGGTAACAATCATAACGACAAACCACATTGAGCATTTGGATGACGTGCTCATGCGACCAGATCGGAAGTTATGATGGCGGATTATAAGCAACATATGCAATCAAATCATACTTGTCATTGCTATTAGTAGTTATTACGACGGGAAACCATAACCTTGATATTATTCCCTGATCTATTTGGCCCAAGGTGGTACCAGATAGTATATAACTCCGTTGGATATCGACGCGGTAATTGGACCGACCTGCAAGTCAGTCAGCTGCTAAGCTCTGAATATAATAAACACAGATGATCACCGCTAACCCAGTGGATCCAGTGATATGACGGGAAGCCAATACCAACGTACGCCCCAAAACATCGTGCTGGATTCATTGCTAAGAGCGAACGACAGTCAGTCAGATTCTACGGTGATTGTGGTTAATACTCACAAGCCCCAAGGTATCCAGGTCTGGTAAAGGAGGAACCAAAACTCAAAAGACCTAAAGCAAGCCCAACAAGCCAGGGCGAGAGAGCTGCACTGTAGATAAATGCCTGTCTAGGATCAAGGGCTGTCCCAAAGGCAATGAATATCAAAGTCAGGGTAAATAGATATTCTAGGACAAACGCCTCATTAACGGGCACAAGCATGGTATTAATATCACAGCCGCCCACCGCGTAATTGCCCGATCCATACGCTGACCTCACTGCGAGTCCAGCAAGTGTAGCTCCACAAACTTGGGCAGTCACATAGTAGATTAGACGAGGCAGCGTAATCAGACCGGCGCAAAATGTCGCAATCGTAATGGTTGGATTTAAGTGTGCTCCGCAAACAGGGCCCAAAGCATAAATGAATAGCATCAGAAATAACCAGTTTGTAATTCCAGAAACCGCTGCGCCTAGGAACGTCGATGTTGCAAATACTCCGGCTGGCGGAACAGGAACAAAAGATGATGGTGGTGGTGGTGGTGGATGAGCTCCAATCCAAATAGTAACGAAGTCGAAAAGCAATGTACCTACTTAGCTGGTCAGCCCAGTAAGACCATAGAAAGGGGTTTTCAGACCAACAGCTTCCATAATCGCTAAACGCCAGAGCCTCAGGTCTAATAACCCGTGTAGATCTAGGCGCTGTCGCCAGTGGATATGTTGCCCCGCATCAGGCAGTCGCTTGAGGGTTGCTGCATTGTTGCGATCGCTGGGATCAAGTACAGAGACCTGTTGACCACCTATCCGACCGGCAAACGGTTGGATGGCAACTGGTCTTAATCGTTCAGTCACACCATTGTCGTTTTCATTGTATTCGGGCAGCGGCGGGGCATCTAGGTTGTTTGATGTCATTGAGCAATGATCTAGTCAATATAGTATGTATTAGTATAAGAGCCTGGTATCAATCGGATACTCTCAAGCGACGCGGCGATGTGAGAGCCGATTGAAAAGAGCTAGGATAACGGGAAATTATTCTTGAATCATTTGCTATGTGTATTGACACAAAGGTTAAGACTCTGGCAACTTTAAAGGTATTATATCATTTTTGACTCTCTGCTCCTTTCGTATTAATCCCATGTAGTC
>JANJPG010000191.1:0-14082 GCA_030407185.1 Lipomyces yarrowii
TCCTCTTTCCCGTGGCTACTCTCTCGGTCATATCGTTGCTGGCAACCGCATCATCAAACCCATTCCACTCCTCACTCTCATCATAATCGCCAGAGGTAATTGTCCGTTTAGCACGATCCCCACAATCACGCTCAAACCCGGCAACAAAAAAGCCAATGCCGCCGTCCACAATTGGGTCTGCGCGCACACATCCCTCCGCAATTTCCTCGGGGCTTTGTGGCCATTCCATCCCTTGAAACCGTTCCGGTCTTCCTCGTCTATGCCATGAGGGAATGACATTTGCCCGACCCATTGCCTTCCATCCCAGCTTGGCAATCTCCGGATCCATCAACAACTTCCTCACGACATCTTCGTTCTCCTCGGAATGAACAGAACAGGTAGAATATACAACCCTGGTCGCATTCGGAAATCTCGTCAGTGCGTGTTTCATTATCCGTGTCTGGAAAATCGATAAATTCAAAAGCCGCTTCGCCATTGCATCACCACTCGTATCCTCGCCACCGTTTTCCTGTTCCTCCGTCTCATCGTTGCCGACCGCGGCTGCAGCAGTAGCAGCAAACCCTTCTTTCCGAAAAATTCCAGATCCAGAGCACGAAGGATCACACAACACTTTGGTAACATTCATCCACTCCGCCGGCAATGCTTCCGTAAAGTCGTTCTTCTCCACTCGCACAATACTTGCGCCTGCGCGCTTAACCATTCGTTGCAAAACTTTGGCTCGATCAGGATTCAATTCGTACGCAATCACCTTGCCTAGATTGCCCATTATCGCAGCCAAATGTGTCGTTTTATTGCCCGGTGCCGCACATGCATCAATCACCGTTTCGCCAGCCACCGGAGAGAGGATGAAGGCGGGAAAACATGACGCACGATCTTGGAGTATTAGTTCACCACGTTGATATGCCTTGGTTGAGATCAACTGGCGAGTGTGCGAGTTCGCGACAGCGTACAGGTCAGGAATGAAACGATCCGCGCAAACTGTCCCTGCCGGTGGCGGAAATTCTGACGTTTCCGTAAATGTAAGGGAAGAAGCGAGTGAGGATGCCAGTATCTTATTCACCCGAATCCATCGAATTGTCCGATCTAACTCAAACGTCAATCCTTCTTCAAACGCTCTAAGTTCTTAACCAGAAAACCCGTACCATTCCGACTCGTATTGAACTCACTCAAATCTCTGATTCCTCTTTTAATTTTTACCTTTATGAATTCTCCTTTCAGTCGCGTCTTGTGCCTCAATATCGCGTCTTTCAATGGTCCTTTGCCAGCAGTTATTCCGGTCTTGGAAATCAGCAAGTCGTGGACTAACACAATCGCAATGCTGTACGATATCTACTCAATTACCATCCACTCCATCTGCATCTGCACAGGCCCAGTACAAGCCCACACACCAAACACACACCAAAAAGAAAAATACTAACTTTCTCGCATTTTAATATCTCGGCCTGTTTTAGCACGTCGTCTAAAATATCTTTGTACCGAATCGTCGACCTTAATAATGCATAAACGCGCTTGGGATCAGATTTAAGTGAGGCTAGTGACTTTTGTATAGAAGATTGAAGGTCAGAGAAGTTTGATGCTGACGACTGGGCGAATGAGGATTTGGCCGTGATGAACTTCGAAGCGTCGAGGTAAAGATTCATGATTGTGAGAATGCTGTTCTTTAAACAACTCTATCCCGGCGTTATGTGTCCATGCGTTCGCGGTTATTTATATAAGATAATACCGTATGAAAATCAAATCCAGCTTGCACCTAGTAAATTCTTTTTGGGATCCGGGCACCCTCAAAATTAATTTCATCTCGTCGACTGTTTTATGTCGAGCCGCACAGTAAACAAGGCGAGAGAAGTCGCCCTTGCATGCATTGCCGAACTCGCAGGAAGGCAAACGAGACTACAACTCAATCTGAACCGCAGATCGCACTTCGGTACATTTTACAAACATAATAGAGAGACTGTAATATATGTCACTCTGCCGCTGATCGACGAAACGAAGCAAGACGAGCAAATATGTATCATCTAGCGAAGGGTGTATACTTGGAACTAAGTCGGAAAGAAGGTAATAATCCTGGAACTATTGCTTACTGTGGAATGACACGCTAAGCTTATACATAGAATACTCTTGTTTAATATTAGGATTGGATAATGCCGGCAAAACGGTATATTTTTTTTGCGGTGCGAGTGGGGATTCGACCGACTTGAATACTAACGTTTACGGTTAGACGCTACTAGAGAAGCTCAAGAGCATATATAACGAGGGCCGAAGTCTGTCTCCTGACAAAATTGTCCCTACAGTGGGTCAAAACGGTATGCAAGTTTGAATGGCTTTTATCTTGAAGCTGTGCTGATTACTCGAAAGTTGGATATATAACAATTAACAACATGAATCTCAAATTATGGGATGTTGGCGGCCAAGAGAATCTCCGTACCCTGTGGAAAGCGTATTACGCCGAATGTCACGCTATAGTCTTCGTCGTGGACTCGACCGATCGTGCACGAATTGAAGAGTGCCGGGATACGTTGCGCACGATAGTCACTCACCATGACACAGAGGGTATCCCTGTTCTCATGCTTGCGAATAAGCAGGACCGAGACGATAGTTTGGAAGTCGAAGATATCAAGGAGATTTTTAATAAAATTGCCGAGCATTTGGGCGCGAGGGACAGTCGTGTTTTACCTATTTCGGCGTTGAAAGGCACTGGTGTTAAGGAGGCGGCAGACTGGCTCACAATTCGACTGGCCAGGAATAAGCAATACAGGCCGCCAGATAAGCGATAGTTTATGTCATGTAATGATTTGGTTGTGTACGCATATTTTTTTATTAGAGGTGATGTGGTGCCATATATTGGTGGTAGGCGGACCGGCGTTTTTGTGTATTTGATTCAATCTATATATCATACAACCGCTCAAGACACTCAGCGTTGAGAAACACTCATCTTAGAGACAGTTTGCTACTGCACTCATTGCCTCAGGGTCCAGACAGGGAACCTCAGCAGCCCGCATATTAGGCTGCCTGAGATTTCATAAAGTCGATAATACCTGGGACATCTTCTATCACTGTCTGGCCCGTAGGAGTCCACCCCAACTCCTCCCTCGTCTTCGCGCTCGAGGCCACGTTGTCGGCCACGACGGGAAAGTGAAACCAGCCGAAATGATCCTGTACTTTCTCTGGTGGGATGCTGACAACGGGAATATTCAGCTGCTTCCCAACCTCGGTCGCGATGTCCTTCAGCGGCACACCCTCCTCGGCCACCGCATGGAAGATGGATCCGGGCTTGGCCTTTTCCATCGCCAGCCGATACAGCTTGGCCGCGTCGTCTCGGTGGCCTGCGCACCAGCGGTTCTGGCCCTCGCCGACGAACGCCGAGACACCCTTCTCCAGCGCCACGGTGACCAACTGGCCCATGAAGCCCGAACGTCCAGGGCCGTGCGTCGTGGGCGGCAGGCGTACGACGCTGGCGCGCACGCCCTGCTTGGCGAAGTCGAGACACACCGGCTCCGACGCACCCCGGGCCGCGGCCATTGGGTTGGTCATGTCGGGCAAATCGTCCTCGTAGCCCAGCTTACCGCGTGCTAGCATCATGGTGCCCGAGGTGATGACTAGAGCTCGGTCGCCGCCGGCGGCAGCAGCCAGGACGGAGCCCATCGCAGTGATGGCAGCCCGATCCGTGGCGCAGGAGCCCACGAAGTCGGCGAAATTGTGGACGAAGGCCAGGTGGATGACGGCGTCACATTCAGAGGCGCCCTTCTTAAGGACTTCCAGGTCCTCAATGGTGCCATACAGTACTTCGGCGCCTTGGCTCTTCAGCTGCTCGACACCCTTGTCGCTGCGAGTTAGGCCGAGGACTTTGTGTCCTGCTGAGAGCAGTTCATTGACCACGGCTGAACCGACGAAGCCGGTCGAGCCTGTGACGAAGACACGCATAGTGTAAGCTGAAAATGGTCAAGGGACCAATACGAGAGAGAAATGGGTTTGCGTTAAGTGTCAGGCTTGGAATGAGAAGTTCCAGTCTTGCTCTCTCAGCAGTAGACCCGGCCAGCGATTTATATATTCTGCTTGCACGCAGTCGGGAGTAGCCACGGACTTTACGGGACATTTCATGTGCGGGTATACGATCGACCCTCGAGGATTGGTCAGATTTTTGCAACCCGTCCGGATCAACATGTCTGCTCAGTTGGAATAGAGGTGCACTTCAAACATCATGAATGCCAATGGCGACCAATTGTCGGAGTCTAAATCCGACGAGAGGTTAGCGCGAATCCCCGCAAAAAAGAATCCGGGGTTAGGGATCCAAGTCGGGCAAGGCGGAGATATCGACCTTGAGGAGATACGGGATCCAGGCACCAGTCTGACCGACCTCTCTCAAGATGCTGCTCTCATGGACAGCGAATTAATTGAGCCCTGACCGGCAACCCTTGCAACTATCGGCTAGACCTGTCGGTCTGTCTTCATCCATGCAAATCAAACATGGGTTCGGGTGCCCGACCAGTCGAAAAGAAGCGCGAGTATAGGCGCAAGTCGCGCTTTGGCTGTCGAAATTGCAAATTGAGGAAATTGAAGGTAAGTTAAACTATTCTATGCCACTCACGGATCGCCGTCAGGGCTAAACGAAGAAAACCTTGGCTTCATAGTGCGACGAGACGAGGCCAAATTGCGTGAGATGTCGGACTTTTGGGGTCCTATGCAACTTTGCGTGTAATGTACCCGATCTCGTGCCGCTGTGTGAGGAGCGAGCGAAGCAAGAAATAGTAAAGCGATCTGGATCGCCATCGCCGCGGCCAGCTATCAGCAACGCCATATGGGCTGATGATGGATCAACATTTTTCATGCTAGACCTGCAAGATCAAGAGCTTTTCAACCGGTTTCGACTCCGGACCCTGTACTCTCTCGGTGGCGCTGCGATGGTGGATATCTATGAAAATCATATGTTGAAGGTCTCTTTTACCGTGAGTCCAATAAGCCCAGAGATGCTGCCTGCTATGAAAATACACTCAAGACAACTTTTGAACTTTACTGACACATGCTCTATAGTATCCATTCCTGATGCATGGTACACTGGCAGTGGCAGCTGTCCATGATCGCTACCTTGGCCTAACGCCAACCCATCGACGCTCTTTACGGGAATCTTATCACTGGTCTCAATGCACAACTTTGTTCAACAAGTGGCTGAGCCAACCTATTAAGGAAGAGCACAAAGATCCTCTCTGGGCCACCGCTGGCAGTCTTTCTATCTTGACCTTCTCGTCCATCAATACTCGTTTTCCAGAGGAAGCATGGCCTCTCGGGGTACCCGACTCCTCCGATCTAGAGTGGTTACGGCTAGGGAGTGGCAAGATGGCACTGTGGCATCTGGTGAATCCTTTACGGCCAGAAAGTGTGTTCCGTATCATGTCTGAAACCTTTGCATATATGCGTCGACCCTTGCCGGCGAAAGGCACCGACGGCGTATCGGCCGAATTAGTACAACTGTGCGAGCTTGACGAGTCATCAACGCGAGAGAACAACCCTTACTTCAGGGTTGTACATGGCCTCTCTCGGTTTTTGCTTTTACCGAAGGGCCAGGCTTCGCAAGATGGAATCATGATGGTCTTGAGCCACATGCATAACGAAAAATTTGAAACCTGCTTGCAAAAGAAAGACCCGGTAGCGCTTCTGTTATTATGTTTGTGGTACACCAGAGCCCGTGAAAGTAAATGGTGGATTGGCCTTCGCGCTAGACATGAAGTTCCCGCGATCTCCACCTACTTGCAGCGATATCATAGGGACAACAGCGCCATCCAGGCACTTATACCTTGGGACGAAATAAAGCTCGACCGTATGTAATATATCTTGCTCTAAACAACAACTGAACACAAACCTCGAGCATCCATTAAAACTGCCCGCGCTCTACTATCTTCTAATCAACGCTTTTCCCAAGCTGAATTTCTCTTTCAAAATTTGGCGCGACAACAATTTATCAGAATCACAGCAAGTGTGCATTTTCTGACCGGGTAAATCTTATAACCCTAACCTTCTCATGCTACAGTTGGGTGTCGATCGGTGATGGCTCTGCTCGTCACCGCCCTGGCACGGAAGGATTCAAGATAAGATGAACGAACTACGCTATTTTGCTAGATAATTTTCCTATGGATATAAGATGGTTCTGGACAAATTAAAATCGAAGTTTGAGAAATCTGGAGGCACCCCTTTGATTCATGATCTACCAAGTCTCTCAACGCCGGCTTCGCGTCGGGAGATCTTCAAATATCGGCTACATGCTGGCACTAATATAGGCGGATGGTTTTTGCTAGAGAAATGGCTCGCGCCTTCACTTCATTCGTCCAACAATTCGTCCGACGACTCTGAATTTGCGGCGGTTTCATCCAGCGTGAAAGATGTCGGGCTTGAACGCACGATCGCGAAATGGAATCAGCATTATGACTCCTTTATTAACGACGAAGATTGGAATTGGCTGGTTAGGAACCATGTGAATGCAATCCGTGTGCCGTTGGGGTATTTTGTTCTTGGTCGGAATTTCGTGAAGGGTACGCCGTTCGACAAAGTAGCGGGGGTATACGAACAGGCGTGGAGAAAATATAAAGGCATGGTTGAAGTTGCAAGAGCGCATGATATCGGCGTTTTGGTCGACTTACACGGTCTTCCCGGCGGTGCTAATCCAGATTCGCATTCGGGTGTGTCTGGTGGCGGGAAGTTTTTCACCTCGTCCTCGCATGTCTCGCTAGCTGTTGAGTGTCTCGCGTTCATTGCGCAGGAAGTGAAGGGTTACGACAACGTTGTTGGAATTCAGATTGTGAATGAGGCGAGTTATGGGGCTGGAGCTGAAAAGTACTATACGCAAGCGAGCAAGCGTATCAGGGAAATTGATCCGACCCAGTGTATCGTGATCTCGGATGCCTGGGATCGTGGACGGTATGCAGAGTTTGTTAAGGGCAAATCTGGCATACTAGTCGACACACATATCTACAAATGCTTTTCGGACGCCGACAGGAGACAAGCCCCTAATCAGTTGATCGCCTCTGCTGGTCAGGAATGGCTGGATCCAAACATGATTGTGGGTGAATTCAGCTGCACGCTGGACACTTCGACATGGAATCGCGTTAGCAACTCGGACCGGGCGAGACTCCGTGCCGAGTACGGTTATGCTCAGTTCAACTGTTTTGCGCAAAAGTCGGCCGGATTCTTTTTCTGGACATACAAGTTTGAAGAAGGAAGTGGCGGCGAATGGGATTTCCGTGAGATGGTCAATTCGAGGTGTTTTCCGGTATACAATCGTACTCAACGCAAGGTAACGTCGAATGGAGAGCAGGAAGCTGCCAACGCCATGCAGTCGCATGCTGCGTATTGGGATGGACAAGCCAAACACGACAAGATGGAACACTGGCGCTATCAGGATGGCTTTCTTACGGGATGGCACGACGCAGCGCAGTTTTGGGCCGTAGACGAGAGCAGAATCGGACAACGTATAACTTGGAAAAATGCT
Organism: Lipomyces yarrowii; assembly: GCA_030407185.1. Classification (NCBI taxonomy): domain Eukaryota; kingdom Fungi; phylum Ascomycota; class Lipomycetes; order Lipomycetales; family Lipomycetaceae; genus Lipomyces; species Lipomyces yarrowii. Next base: position 7,478 of record JANJPG010000191.1, read on the forward strand.
CGCGTACGACAGCATGTTCAGGAGAAAGGAGGCGGCAGTTACGTGTGGGAGTTCGAGCACGGATTCGATTCTGGTGTTCAGACATTTCTACAGTCTGTTCTGTAAACTTGTTCGCTTCGCTCATTGTTTGTATCAGACGGTTCTATCAACAAAGGCATCGTCCGAAACGATGAAGGTACCAGAAAACTTCTATGAAGTAAATGTGGCTGGCCCGCATTGTCTGCGTAGGAACAATGTCATCGCATCAGTGCCGTGCTCTTCGATGTAGGCCGTACTTGCGGAAATCGATGTTCCAACACTGTGCAACTGTCGTCACGCGGTATAAGCTGAACTTGACAGGACGTGGCTGAAAATCTAGCCCAATGGGGCCGGCGCTGATAAAATTGATAAAATGTATTTAATATTGTTTGCTCATCGTAATTTCCTGCGGTATCGATTGACGGCCAACGCCGAGTGTCTCTGCACGCCGCTCGTTCACGGTCCCAGTGACTTCTACGGTCTACGTGAGGGCCCTTGCAGCATATATAATAATCTATGACATTGAGGACAAGAAGCGGCCCAAAAACGTGGCGGCGAACATGGTTAAAAAGGATATTATTGAAGATACTGGATAAACTTTAGACGTGCTTTGGTCCCTTGCTTCTGCCAAAGTCAAATTCTTGTGTAACTTCCCTTTCAGCTGTCTCGTCCGATCGCCTTTGGCGAGCTTGACTGCCAGCAACAACGAACACACTCACAGAAATTTAGTCATCGTATCGTCAGCAGAAGGAACTCGGCAACAGTAAGTCGCAAATTGCATACCGCAATCTGTTGAAAAGGTTTCAGACTGTTCAAGCAGCCGCACGGTATATAAAGTTGGGGCTAACCTTACTGGAGACGGCCCCTGGCATTGACGTCTGCAATTGTTCTTGATATTGTACAGCAACAAGCTGATCATCGCTAGGCCCGATTGAAAGTTTAAGAAGCCCAAGATACTCACCGTTGGCACTACAGAGTGTGATATCGAAGCCCCTTTGCTCCTCCGATTCCTGCAGTGCACCCAAACCACCGTACACTGGGATAAGCCATCTCGCCCACCTAATTAACGTCGGCGGGTGCAGGGTCCGAATTGGAGAGAGGAGTGACAGGGTCTCCGATACGTCTCGAGGTCGTCCCACGCTTGAGGCAGTCGTGTGTGGTCGGTGCTTCTGCTTGACCCTTTCTGCATTTCCCTTGCTTGGGCCGGTCTACATCCCGGTGCAATTCATCCTGTTCTACATCCCAGCCGTCTACATTTTTTTCCTCCTTCTTTCTTTCATGCTCGCTTCCCGTCTTCCTCGGTCTCTATAACAATGTTCCAAGTACTCGGTCCGTCGGCATGGCCTATGAAGAAGGTTGTCTTGCCCTCTCAGTCACCAGATGAGATTGGACGATTAATGCAGCGGCCACTGGACGATCATCCCTACTCGACAAAGTCCCACTCGCTTCCTACTCCGATGCGTAAAGCTGGGCGACCGCGCAAGAACAAGGCAGGCATAATAGCCATCGTTCCGCCGGCAAACTCGGCTCTTCGCCTTCCTACTACATGCGCTGGTCCGCAAACTCCACCACCTACGGCATCCAGGGCAGAACTCGACCACTTGCGCTCTCAAATCCCTGCCACGCCCCAGTCGGATCTGCATCTGACAACATGCAGCAAACGTGTTGCTCATGAGTTTATCACACCCCAGTCGTCGTCGCGGCCACAGTCGTTCGACTTCTCGCTCTCGTCTGGCAGACCATGGCCATCGTCATCGTCCCCACTCACTTCCCCGGGCGGAAACGGACTTGGAATCTTTGTGAACGAATCTGCCCAGTCTCGACATGGTGTCGACCCGGCAATGATCTATCCCGATCAGAAAGACTTGCGGTCTTTCAACAAGTACAATACCTACACTACTCTGTTTCGCTCCCCCATCCAGTATCCGCCCTATCTCGGTCAAAGAAGTCTGAGTAACTTTGAGGCCCTGTCAAGTAGCGCTATGTATGGCAACAGGGAGCGTAAACGCGCAAGGACACGGACTCGATCTTGGGCTGGTGAAGAAAATAGGTCGTCGCGGTCGTCTCCAACTATCGCCTCACAACCACAAACGCCGATGTCGGTTATCTGCTTGGCAATATCGGAAACAGGACAAGCAGTTATCGAGTATAAGAACGCCCCTGCCACGCCGGAATCACGGTCTAGAGTATTATCGTCGTCGACGTCTATCTCGACTGCATCGTCCTCCACGTGCACTTCAATGTCCGATGATCACGAGGCTGACCGAGTGTCGGAAGCAGAGACGGAGATCTTTGATCCTATGCGTGATCATTTGCTGCATAGGGATGCCCGTATCGCGATGGCCAAGGTTCTTCGTCGACAACAGGCACTTGTACGGCGCTACCGCGAGCAAATGGCAATTACAGATCCGCAGAAGAAGGATATCGACGAGCGAAAGAAAAAATCCCATCGACCACACAGGCATAGTAATGGGAAGGGACGAGTCACTAGCGGCGACGTCATGTCACAAGAGATGCCCCAGACGTGCCAAATTATGGATTCGACAGCAATACCTGATCGCCATACTCAGTTGTCTGCACAGGTAAAACCGTTGGCCGCCCAGCAGCTACGGATCGAAGGAGAGCAGCGCTGGAGGACAGATCCGCTGGTGAACCTACCCGGACAGTTACCACGACAACAACAGATGTTTCAACCACAGGCGCCTGAACCGCAAGTGACACGCTCGTCACAGACCGAAGAGGCATCCAAAGAACCACCGAAACGGAAACGCGGACGTCCACCAAAGAAACAGCTGCAGGAATATGGTCAGAAAGATAGTGGTGCTATTACAAGATGCGGATGTGGGCAGAATGATTTTGTTGGTGCGCCTATGATTCAATGGTACGTTCAATAACAACCACATTGGCACAAATGCAATTTTGTTCTAATAATGATAGCGACTCTTGTAACCACTGGTTACATATGCTGTGCGTCAATTTAGATCCTAGAGTTCGGCCGATTGGCGCGTGGTATTGTCCGTTTTGCACTGGCGGCATCTGAGGAGGAGCTCGATCAACATGATAGATAATCATATTATAGTCATTTTATTTCATGAATAGTCAGTTCTTTTATTTGCGATTCAGAGCATATGTTATCGCTTGCATTTCCAGGTCCTTGCGTTGCTGGGTAGTTTATTTGCTGGGTTACCTCTCGTCATCGTGTTACTGCTATCTAGTGCTTAACTTCTAATTTTAGCAATTATATTTCTTACAAGGTCACCATAGCATGTTGCGTGCAGAGAGATCCCCGACGTAGGCATATAATCTTTTGCTTCCTTACCTCCTTTGAGTGCGCTTAATAATTAACGGCAGCGCTTCTATGATTTGAATTGATTTATTCAGGGGTACATTGGGTTAGGGAAGTTGAAGCAGGTTAGGGCTCTGTGATTTTACCCGTCATAAATTACGGATTGGGGCATATTGTTGTCAACATAATAAATAACAATAAATTTAAGAGGAAGTACGAACAATCGTCTACATTTCCGCACTATCGATTCTCACATTCTGGAGCATTAAATATACAAAGAAAAGAAAAAGATGTCCGCTGAGTTCGATCCATTAACTTCGACTTTACGTCCAGGTATGTTTCTTGGCGTTGCCAAACCTTTGTTGGACGATGTTGTCGATGAGGTTTAACGGGAACCTTTGATCTAGCTACGGATGCAATTATAACGCTGCGGATTATAAAATCGTTTGAATACCGTACCGAGAGGAATCTTATTTTGAAGGATATTGATTTGACGAACACGACGGTCGGCGGATTACTTGAACTGGCCAAGAAATGTAAGTTCTTTGACTCTGGCGCACCAAGGCTCGCTTGTCGAGTTGATGAAGAGATCCGGCTGACTGGTGTGGCAGCCATTATGACGCAGAGTGCGTTTCGGCCTTTCCGTAACGTGGAGTATGGTATGTCACATCTGGTGTGGCTGTTGACGAGAGTCGAAATTTAACTGTCATATAGATACGTTAAAGCTGTATACTAAAGCCCATGGATCTAAAGTAGGAATCCTTTGTTCCTGATGCGGAGCATTCGAACTAACAGTAAGCAGACTACAAATCTCATAATAAACCTCGACAATGACGATTGGATTTTGGCAGATCACAGTATGACTTTGCAGGCGTGCGGTATTGGTATGTTGTCGACGGTCTAAGGTTTTGCAGAGCTTTAGTAACAGGAATTACAGAAAATGAGACGGAGATATCGTTGTTTAATCGCTCATTGTATGAAGCATACAAATTAAATCCAGTCGAGAAGTGGTAATGTGGGAGTATTGCGGTGTAATTTTAGGGGCATTTGTTGGATGAAATTGCGATCCGAATTTAGAGCATAATTATGAATCGACAAGTTACACACAAACGATGGCCAAGTCCAATACCTCGAATTAATTCTTTAGTTGCATATAGCGATTCACTTGATAGAAACATCGCTGCCACTAATCAGCTTATTTAACCAGTTTTTTATGTTGTAGCTAAACTTGCGCAAGCTGATCTGCGCCAATATGCCATAGATATAGCAGACAATAAGTTAAACTATACTACACACTTTTCATATACACTCACTGCTATCAATCTCACTACTATAACCTCCGAATAAAACAATAGGTTTGAACTGTTAGTCATGTAACATTTGTGAACCTAGAAGTCGCAAGCATATTACGCGCAAATTACACGTGGATACATAATACAACGATTCAAACAGATATCGAAAAGAATCCCAGTACACGTGCCAGTACGCCAAATATCTATAACATTCATAAGCCAGATTAAACTACAAATACTTCCCATCCCCAAAAAAAATGCATGTCCCGAGCATTTTTCGTCAATTAAGTACTCGCCCCTCCTTCTTGGTTCAGCTTTGACCGGGCAAGACCAAATAATTCTTCTTGTTTTCGTAGCAATTCCTCCTCGGTCATACCTGACGCTTCGAACTTTCCCACTTTTCGCTCGCGTCCCTGCTATAAATGTGTCAACCAAGCTTCCCGATTGACTACTACATTGAGTCAAAATATACCTTTTGAGTTTCCTTGTGCTCTTGGATAACCTCTCGTATCGGTTCGATATAGTCCGCAAATCCAAGCTCCTGCAACGCCTTGATTACATGTTCAGAAGCAATGGTCTTCTTCGCTTCCCCTTCGGCAATATCATTGGACTGAGTAGAAATCAGGCCGATAAATTCAACACAACATTCAATCAATGCGTCACGCGTTTCTCGCGAGAAGACGAGATCTGGAGGGATAATTTCCGACACGATTTTCTGCACCGTAGCTAACCCAAAAAAATGCATTAGAATCGACCGCGCTGAACCCATCTTATTAGTACATATTTGCTCACCCTTCGGCAACGAGAGATCGTCCGAACTGAGTGTCTCGCGATCTGACATTAAGTCAAATCAGCAAATCCGTTATTAGTAAAATAGCAATTTATATCGACTAGGAAGAGTGTGGTTCATATCAAAGAAATATTATATCCATGAATCCATTGATGCAACTACTCGCGCTGTCAGCTGGTCGGGTTTGGTTACTGAGTAATTGTGAGAATTGTGTACGTAAGCATTAGCACGCTTCCAAAGTCTCGCGTTGGATCGTAGAAAACTTACCTTTGGGAGAAAAGAGATCTGCAATATCCGTATCTGATGGCGCTCGCCTGCCCTTGAGCCAAGCAAGCTCCAAATATAGTCTTATGGTTGTGCTCGGCATACGCATGCACATTATAGTCACAGTTACCAAGTCTGGTATGACTGGGGTATGTGAGACTGATCATGAAATCCCCTAAGGTGTCCGATCCAATGGATTCGATTCCATCTTCTCCAACTCAGATTTACCGCAATATGCTGGTTCTGGAAGAGTCGCTTCGGTCGCAATATATAGCACTTCGAGTTCGCCGGTATAAATATACGTTATTCTGTGGATTGCTAGTGCTTTGGACAGTGTATTTCTACTATGGAGTGTTCATCTGGTGTTCTGTCTACGCTTACGTGCATCTTTTCCACAAGCTATGCCTCATGATTGGCGTTGTCACCCTCAGTCTATTCTATTTATCCGGCCTATACTCCAAGACCATGGTCTACCCTCGCAAGTTCATCTCGAACACGAACAAGGGCCTACGGCAATTCAATCTGAAGCTCGTATCCACCCACTCCAGCACATCAAAAGCTTTTCTCGGAGCAACCACGCGAGCATTCAAAATCGCATTCTACAGAATTTGGTATCGCCCACGACCGCCGCCACCATCTCATCACGCGGATTCAACATCTTCGCTGGCCCATAGTGCACATGCGCATCACCATCAACAAAGTTCGCATCGCAGGCGATCGTCGTCTAATTCATCCAGCAATAAGCCATCACTAGTGTCAAAGACGTCGCCAGCGAGGCTCCCACATTATCATTACTATTACTATCACCACAAGCCACCAGGGGGTGATATTGTCAAACTTGTCATGCTGCCCAAAGCTTTTAGTGCCGAGTTTCGACAAGGATGGGAAGTGTACAGACATAGCGGTCCCGGTGACCATTCCCGTATTCGTACTTGTTATTGCCAAAAACCAACCG
>JANJPG010000192.1:0-14001 GCA_030407185.1 Lipomyces yarrowii
TGTTTTGGAAAGGATATGTCACGAGGAGCTTATGTTTGATGTCGAGAAAAGTTCGGCTATTGTGAGTTCATGGACCATCGAGTACATGTATTAATATATATTACAATCTAATCGTTAAGCTGCCAATCTAACAAGTAATTTACACAAAACAAATGAAAGCCTAACCTGCAATGGGGAAGTCAACATGTACAACAATAACTGCAAAAAAGTTTTTTTAATATATATATCTTACATCGTTAGTGCGACCAGTAGTAATGGTTAACTATGCATCGATTGCCACTAATTGTCTGTTCAAAATAGCTTCCATCCGGGCAAGTTCTTCGGTGTATTCGCGCTCTACGTCAGACAACTTGACAAGTACTCTCTTTTGCCGACCATAATCCGCGGTGGCGCCACCAATTTTAGCTTTTTTAAGCGGAGATTCAACCTGTCCAGCATCTAGGTCCGCTCTCCGGGCCAGGAACCACGGTTCCGGTTTCTCGTCAATGCAAGCAAGCGTGTTGAGAAGGACAAGGTACCCTTGCGTGACCTCGATATCGAACGTGTTGAATTCAGCACTTTCATGAGTATCCAATGATGCACGGGTGAGTCCACTTCGAAGGCGTTGGACATATTCATAAATCGCCGATGCAGCTATGGCAGGTATGATTTAGAACTTCTGTACCGTCTAAAAAAATATAACGAATGAGTGATATTACTTACCACCTTGATAGTTTCCATGCTCGGTCCTCCACGAATACAGGATCTTGTAATAGTTCGGGGCAGAAGGGACGTGTAAATCGATCGTACTCCGAGCGTTCTGCTCTAATATGGCTTCCACCTCTGTAAGTAATTCTAGGAACGCGTAGTCGCATAGACGCAAACTTTGGCCACTAGTGCAAAGGGTGTTGACGAACTCAGTGAGTAGGTTATGACGACTGACAAACGTTAGTATTGTTGTTTTGGAAACGGGATTATGGCGCCAAACATACAGCTTGTCTTGGGAAATATTTGTCATTGCCATGTACGCGTCATCATATAGCGCACCCAACAACGCTGCCCGGAATGCCTTTGTGAACAATTTATCGGTCTCAACATCGTCGACCTATCATTATTACCTGATGTCAGCTTGCGAGACACAATGCATAATCGAATAACGAGAGTGTATACTTGAGGTTCTCGCATATCCAAAGCGAGCTTGACAAATTCGGTTGCATGGGAATAGGCCGCCTTGCGATAAAGCAAATCCGCAATATGACTGCTAAATCGCATAACCCCTGAGCCAAGAGCAGCAATGCTCTTCCCTGCCGCATCCATGCCTACAAACTCCCGTAAACACAATGCCGTGAGCTCCGTCAATGGTTGTGAGGCCAGGTCCGTAGTACCCTTCATAAAGAAGGTTGCAGCCTCGTCGAAATTCCCACACTCAAGATATACCCTTCCACGGGCATAACAGCCAAGTCCATCCACAGATAGGAATTGCAAGAGCGGCATGCTCTCATCAACATAACCGGACGCCACGAGTGCTCCTGCCGCAGCAATTGCGGCGTGTTGCTGGTCCGATATGCTCCAGTACGACATGGAATACTCTACCGCCTTGCCAACGCCGAGACTTCCACCACTGTTTATTAAATCTGTTGCGCAAGCACATCCTAGACCAAGCGAGAACCGTGAGTACAAAAATTGCAGCACGGAGCCGCCACGGACAAAGCTGTTTCTATCCATCGAATTCTTCGACAACTCGAGCTTGTTGACACTATTTGACAGTAAATCGCCTTCGCTTAAAGACTGGCCCGATTGGGGACCAGATGGCTTGTCAAGCACTGTACCGGAAAGATGTTTCAAAAAAGCCGTTGTCTTGAAAACGCGGAGAAATTTATCGTATAAAGTGATATGATCCGCGTTAAATTCCTCGCTCACATCCACCCCAAACACAATCAAGAACAGGAGGACATCGATCAGAGCCTGATATGTCGACATGGTAGAGTCATGGATAGCAGAACTCAGTAGTTCAGTACCAACCCGAGTTAGATGCCTTCTCGTGTTAAGCGACGGACGACCAAAATTGGAAGTTCCGGTAAGTGAGACGAGCTCACTGTAGCAAACATCCAATGCGTCCTCGAGATCCGTGATAATGTATAGTCGCTTGTGTAACATGTCAATTGCAGAGTCGGAAATTTGTTCGTTCAGACACGAGTCATAGATTGTAGTCATACGATCGCCAGTAGAGAAATTTGGCGGAGTAAGCGCGTCTTCAGTAAGTGCGACCGCGAAATCCGAAATTACCGGTTGCGGTAGTGATTTTCTGAAGGCACCTAATGCGCGGAGCAGAACAACGTCTTGATACTCTGTAGTGCCAACCGACGAGACCGAACCATCCCGCAAAGAAATTGTGTTGCGGAGCCCAGCTATTTCGGCATACTCTAGTCCCGTGCAGACGCGCACAAGCGAGACTGTGGTCGCTCGGACAAGAACAACGGCTCTCGTTGATGGGTCACGGGTGAGAGACAGGGCCTCGTATCCTTGCTTAGACAGCTCCACGCACAATCGCTCAAAACGCGACCACTGTTGCTGCAAATCGCGATTGTACGATTCGTAATCCATGCCGTCGTTTGAGTCAGCCGGCATTAAAGATACTGCGGCGCCAACGACTTTGGTCACCCGTTCTCGAATAGATGATTCTGGTTCATATACGTCGTCATTTCCGTCAGACTTAGTCAGCATGGAGTAGTGTCGTTCGTATATGGGCAAGACAGTTTCCAAGATAGCGGGAGAGAACACACCAGGCTGAAATATGTGTCTCATGAACCTTTCGGTATCGTCCTCATTAGCTGAGTAGACCCATCCGTGACCACCCGTGACGCTCTCGATAGCATTGGACCCAATAGATTCCCAAGCGAGGGTCGATTTTGATTCCTTTTCGGTAGGGATGTCGAATAAAGCGTGGATCTTGGAACTCTTGTTACTCTTCCAAAGAATCCATAGATCCAGTGCACCCCCATTCCTTATTCGGCCTGAGTAATCTAGGACAAAATCCGGAATCATCCATATGGCATTCTCATCAGGGGTTTGGGGTCTCAGCGATACGCCTAGCACGTCCGTCAGAGTGGCTTTTGTCGTCGTCGACTTCTCTTCAGTGATAACGTCTAGCCTCCAGAGTTTGAAGCAGTCATCACCTAGCGGACAGTAGGTTGCCACGTATCCTGTAGTATCGCTGACTTTGATGAGAGAGATGAGCGTGCTAGGTTCAATTCCAAGAAGCTGCTTGTTATTCGCCGGTTGCTGGGCTCGTGTGGTGTCGTTTACAATATCGTAAGCATTCAATGACGTCAGTGAGTCTAGCGACCATAATTTTAAAACGTTGCTAACTGATGCGGTTATCAGTATCGATGATGTTGGATCGGTCACCATGGACACTACTAGGTTTGCCGAGACATTTGGATGACCACGCAATCGATCGCCGGATCCCCATATGAACATGCCTTTAATCGAGGCCAGGTAACTCCCATCACTAAACATCTGCTCCATATAATCTAGGCATTGGAACCTTGTCAGCAACATGGGCCAACAAAAAAAAATTTCGTACACATCACATACCGTCAGCCAGTGGTTGGGAGCGATCAAGCTTCATGAGTCCTCCGTCTAGGAGGGCAAACACGAGTGATCCTTGTGGTAACGCAATCATATAGTGTGGTGGTCGCAAATTAAAATGAGCAGATTCTTGGACGTGACACCATTCTGCTAGTGGCCGGCGACTCCATTCTGCGGTGAAAGTGCGACTGTTAAAAGCAAACGTGTATAGGGTGAGAGACTCAGTGAGGATATCAATTGTGATTAAATCATCTCCATATCCTTCGGTAAAGGTGACACATGACGGCTTAATTGGACTGGGAAATCGAATCCTAACCCGGTGAAGCTCGATCGAGGCTGCTGGGATCTCGTCCGGAATAGTAAGGTCACAAGGCGCGAGATCAAGAATATATCTGTTATCTAGTACACGCCATAGCAATGCGCGCGGAAATGATTTCGTTGAAGATCTATGGAATACCGAGCTCTGTGATGCGACATATTTTCTTGAATATTCTTCTTCAGTATCAACACCAGTACCGCCATGTTGTTGATGCCACCGCGATGATCGGGAGTGGGAAGAAAACCCATCTCGGTCTGGATCAGGCGCGACGAGCTCTGTCGTTGGATACCGCAACGAAGTCGAGTCGACTCGTATACTCGACTCCTTGAAGTATTTTGGCCCCTGTCTCGCCATCCTGCTGTATCACTTGAGCTGGTGGTGGAGATGTGCTCGATTGTGCCGGTTTTTCAGGTTTCTTTACGTTCCCTACGAGCCCTGTTCCTGTCAAGTTGGGAGAGACGGAGTCACCCTTCTTTGCACGTGATCGCGAAATCCATGTTGGCATCGTAGTTCCTCACAGCCACTGTCAGTACGTGGTCTAGTACGATGGAGACAATGCATACGATACAACTACTACTAAGGGTTCAAAGAATGTACTATAACTAGGAGGAATACTGAATAGCCCTTTAGCTGTGCATCTAGACTGCAATTTGTAAGATGTGTAATCCCTAACCCTATAAAATCGGCTTTGTTGCTTGGAATCCGGGGCCGTATGGGGATTTGGGACGGGTTCAACCATCATGGCAACCTCAACAGTTTATGTTAGAGCAACTATCTTCTCAATCTGTGGAAAAATAACTGAGGATATCGTCACTTAATTAAAATTGAGAAATAAGGAGAATAAATAACCGTGACATATAATGTAACAAGTAGCCTTCAGCTACATATTATCTTCTTATTATTATCTCTAACTTATTTCCCCCCACGTCTACAAGGTACTTCAGCATCGGATAAGTGGGAAATACGTGACGGCAATCCAAGCACACCTGGCAAACGAGACAGACTCTTCTTGATTGCAGCTTAGTTTGTCCCAAACATGTCAGAGATGTTAGGGCTGTCATAGTGAGCAAATGAGACTCGCTTGCGACTGACCGTGCGAGAGCATCGGTTTAATAATTAAAAACACACAAGTTAACTTAAGCGTTCTCTTTCGGAGAGCGAGATCCGTTGCTAGAAGCCGATCGGACGACATCTTGCAAAAATGGAATAATATTCTGCACAGCATATAACTATTGTCAGTCGATTCTGGGCTCAAAGATTAGGCAGAAGATATGGCCATGAAGCGGGTTTCTGCGAAATACGCGTCAGGTACGCGTGGTATTTAGCGCGTAAACGCGTGTTGTTAGCGCGAATATTCACTTTTTGAGCCGAAACTTAAATAATTAAGCCGCATAATCAAATTTGGCATGTGCGGCTTGCCAATTTCCCCCTTAGGCGAGTGGGTGGCCCACAGATTGGCGAGAAAATACACTATTATTGTTCGGGCTGACAAACTAATCCTGAGTCGATTACGGGGAGCTCACTTGATCTGGAGTGTAACGGCCGGCCGGGCCGGGCCGTAATAAATATGTCGTGGATGGGTCTCGGACCCTGTGCCAAGATGTTCATCAATCAGGGTTCTGGCCACATTCGCCGCGCGATAAGCTTCACATTCCGACGAACATTTGAATTATTAGATTAGAATGCACGCTAAGCCAGCTAAGACTTTGGTTTAGACTTTTGGCTAGACTCAGAGCTTTGGACTTGGCGAATAGGGAGCACGAATTCGGTGTCGCCGATGTGCTAGCTATATATACGTACGTATTATTAAACTCGTCCTTACCGCAAATACCACATTCCCGGCGTTCAAAGGATCGCAATGGACAAATATCTCAGGCAAGACTACGCCGGTTAAGAGCGTATATAGTGTTCTTTATCAGAGTCAGAGAATATTCTGTCGTATATTGTATCGCGTTCTGAGGTCGCGTGCGCGAGGGGACCAATTAAAACCTGCAGAAACGGTGGCCCAAACGGGGAATGGCACCGCCACGGGCACGGCCACGCGCACGCGCTTTTGCACGCGTTTCGGGCCCTCACCAGCCACGTCTCCGCGTCGAGCGCGTTTTGCTTCGTTGCATTCCTCACGCCAAAAATAAGGGCCCCTTCCTCAATTGGCTACATACAAAAAGGCCTCAACTTCGCCCACTGTCCACTTTCTTCCTTTATTCACATCCTTGCACTTGCTAGACACTGCTACGTTCTTTAGTCTCTCTCTCGCCCAAGTCACTCGTTTAAGACGTCCCCGTTCTTTTCACAATGAAGTTCTTCTCTGTTATCTCCGCCATCCTCGTCTTGGCCATGGCTTCTTTCGTCGCTGCCTCAATTGCGGAGCGTGATGTTGATGTCGTGACTCTTACCACTGTTGACACCATCATCTCCTGTGCTCCGGAGATCACCCAGTGCCACCACACCACCCTCACCGCCCCAGTTGTCACCTCGTACGCGCTTCAAATGCTTCCATTCTCTTGCGATTCTCTCGCTTGCTAACATGCTGTAGTATGCCTGCTCCCAAGTACACCAACGCCACTACCTTCTCCACCTTCATGCCCAATGCTACCAACTCTACCACTTCTCCTCGTCCTACCTTCACTGGCGCTGCTTCCTCCATCAGTGGTTCCGTCGTTGCCGTCGCTCTTGGCATCGTCGGTGTTTTCGCTCTGGCTTTCTAAGCGCCTTTGACGTGGATGAATGGTATTTGCATTTAGGACCACTTGGCACGATTCAATGCTGCCTGCGGAATTGAAAATTACTTATTGCCCGGTGTATTTTAGTTGAATATCTATTTTGTAATATTATATAGACTACTCAAATGTTTGGTTTTTGGTGTTCATGTGTGATACGATAAAATATAAAAAGAGTCAATAAATATGTTCAGTCCGTTGAAGACAAGTTGTTTGCTTGTTGAAACGCGTAACTAGTACGCTCTCCTAAATTTAATAGGGAACAAACGAAATGAGGCTATCTTGCAAGGCGCAATGTTTAATTAAATGAAACGACCGCATTATCTGACTCCTGCTAAGCAACACAATAAAGCGGACAATCCCATCGCCGGTTGCGAGCTGTTCGTGCCTCTAATGATTATCATGGTCAGGTATGATACTATGATAAGATCAAACCAGACACGAACTAATTCGCCGCTCAGCAAGGTTCAGAGATATCGCGTTTGTTGATCCCAAATTTCATTTGGGGGTGACACTTTGGCACAACTGAAAGTAGGGCTCAACCCTACTTCGCTGAAAACTGTGACTGCTACGTTATCGCCGATGTGGGCCCCAACCACCACTCAAGCGCAATTCCAGATACGACCGTCCCTCACATAATTTGTATGTGATCGTAGGTACCACACAGCGACGCAGAACAACTAACCCTATTCCACACTCACCGCCAGAATCTCTCAACGTACCGCATTCGCATAGTCTTGTCCCACGTCAGAGTTGCATTTTGATCCTGAAATCACCTTGACTGCGCAATCCAGCAGCGAATTACAAGTCGAAAACTTAGCAAATCGTGAGTACTGTTTTTGGAAGGAATAATATATGCGCGTAAAATGATGGGATGCGTGTTTGGGGATATCGGTTTGGTCGTTATCGCCACGGCTTTTATTTTTGCTCCGCAAACCCCCAGCAGCTCGAAATTTAGTGATTGCAAGGATTGTTTTGAACTAAGATTATTTATTAGGCCGCTACCGCAAACTTCAATCCCAAACGATTTAAAAATGGCCACCGAGATATCAAGCAAGAGAAAGCAGGTTGCCGATGGTGTGTTCTTCGCCGAGCTCAACGAATTCTTCACTCGTGAACTCGCTGAGGAGGGATACGCCGGTGTTGAGGTTCGCTCTGCTCCTACCAAGACTGAGATTGGTGAGTTCTTTTAGCCATAAATATTTGAAGAGATCGGGACCTTGGAATGAAATGCTAACTTCCCTTTAGTTATTCGTGCCACCCACACCCAGGATGTCCTCGGTCCCCAGGGTCGAAGAATCCGTGAGCTCACGTCTCTCATCCAGAAGCGGTTTAAGATCCCCGAGGGTGGTGTTGTCATTTACGCCGAGAAAGTCCAGCAGCGAGGTCTCTGCGCCATTGCTCAGGCAGAGTCACTCAAATACAAACTCCTCAACGGTCTCGCCGTCCGACGGGCCTGCTATGGTGTTTTGCGATACATTATGGAGTCTGGCGCTAAAGGTGCCGAGGTCGTTGTTTCCGGCAAGCTGCGTGCCGCCAGAGCAAAGTCCATGAAGTTTACCGACGGTTTCATGATCCACTCTGGTCAGCCGGCCCGCGATTTCATCGACACCGCCACCCGACACGTTCTCCTCCGCCAAGGTGTCCTTGGTGTCAAGGTCAAGATCATGCTTGGCTCCGACCCTGAGGGCAAGCTCGGCCCGGCCAAGTCTCTTCCCGACGCCGTCACCATCCTCGAGCCCAAGGAGGATTCGCCTTCGATCCTCGAACCCAAGAGCATCGACTATATTGCCAAGCCAGCAAAGGAGTATGAAGAAGTTACAGTTGACACCACGGTTGTGGCTGAATAGATGTTGGGTTGGACAAAAAAAATTTAGTTATTCGGTTTGTTGGATTATGTATTTTTTTGTTCCATTTCGTTTGCTTTCGAAAACGTGTAATATCTTGCAACAATACTATTTATTGTCTATCGATAAAAAGTACAAAACCGCTTCACTCCGTAATCGGATGTTATATCAGCTGGTCATTCTTAATCCGACGATATCTCGCCTCGGCCAACTGTATCCGATTTCTGTACAAAAATGCTGCCCTGTTCGCCCGGCTCCATTCACTCGATCTGATCACGCATACAAAATCGCCAGACCCGGCTGCGTCTTTTTTGCTCTCGGTCTCCGTAGCCGTGGCATTTTCGTCCTCACTACTACCACTACGAATTGGCCGATGCCTATGTACGGTCACATACGCACCGGTCGTTTCGCGTACGAGCAACCGAAACTTGTCGTGCTTGCCAATGACAAAGCCAACGTGCATCTTTGGAATCCTAACCGTGACCGTCTTAAGCCGATCGGCACCCTCATTATATTCGAGCTTTATCGGATTGCTGCGGTCCAGGTTTACCTGTTTCTGTCTAATGTTGGTCAACCTCTCGGATTTGGGTCTGACGCCGGCATAAGTTTTGTACCCCGTCTTCAACATGGCAGAAACTTGCCGGATCCAATCCGGTGCAGCAATGAACTTGCACACTTCCCACACGGCGACACATAAACTTCGGTTGTTATGAGCAGTGATGGTCAGAATCCGGTCGGTAGAACGATAGAGCAAGTTGTTCGAGACCGCGATGGTCGCATGCGACAGGTCCTGGATCGCCACCACCGTCTGAGGATCACGCGAGATTCCGCCTGCGACGCGATAAGGGACAATTAGGAGCAGGCCTGCAAATACTTAGCACAAATACGAGGTTGAATAAAAGTAAAATTATAAACCAAACTGACGAAGTTGTCTATCTTCACTAGAGAGCGAAACGTTCTGAATATTTCGTGAGAGGCTCGCAAACGTCTATGTAAATTTAATGATCAACAAACCATCCCTTTAATCCACAAAAAAAAATAAAGAAATTCAGATTACCTTTGCTACATCCTCCACTGTCCCGACAACTTGCATAAACCGGTCCCGCTTATCGAACGGGACCCAGCTACCGCGCAACTGGATCTGGACACCACATGAATGTCGTAACTCTTTTAACAACTTGTTTTTTTCCCGTCGTAGTGTACCAATCGTGGCTTCAGAGACGAAGGCTCTAACGGTAACATGTCGCTTTCCTAAGACCTGTCTTACTGCTTCCTCCTCATTCTAAAGTTATCCATCAGCTCATGATCCCCTCATTTTTACCAACGGCTGCCGCATTAGCAACGTACCGAGTCGGGTAAGTTAATCCATGTCGCGGGAGGCGATTCCTCGACAGCCTGCGCACGAACTCGCATCTCCTCGGCCGGAAATAAGGCAGCCTCGTCCACGACGTCTTCCAACACTTGCGTTTTCGCCTTCTGGTCCTCATATCTTCTTACAAATGCGTCGATACTGCTTTGACCCTCTCCTGGTACAAGACTCTTGAATAAGTGAGAGTCATCCCACTGCAGCATTGCAGGGAAGTCTTCCGGATGCTCTTGCAGCGTGCTCTCGAAGATCGATATTGGATCGTATGGCACCGCTGATTCGGCCGATGATGACTCAATGTATTCTGACGATGCATTGTGTGACCGCGACGACACGGAGTCGGTTTTCGAATCTGTTTGTCTGTCTTGTTCGTTCGTCGAACCCGAATTATTTTGCATTCCCTCCTTCACAACGGATCCCACGCGACGCACATCCGGCCGCTCTAGTTCTTCCATAGACTTTGGAGGCCGTAAACTGTCACTCTCCGCTTTATGCGCGGCCGTTCCAGCCGTTGTACTTTGTGCATTTTGAATTGACGACGTTGTACTAAACCTTCCTCTCCGATATTGCCCTACAACCTGACCTCGACTACCCAATACTGTGTCGAATGCCAAAAAACACCGACTAGCGCCATGAGTCTGATAGACTAAATCAGCACACTAATATTCCACACACAACGAAGTTGAGTAAGAAAAACCCACCGTATACGTCCGCCTCCTCCTCAAATAATTAATGTGCACCTGCTCAACCGGTCGGATTAGCCGTGCGATTACTATCGCGCACGTTGGCCTAGAAGGCAATTGTGGCATCTCCGGAATGTCATTTGAGTCAGCAGAAGACTGACACACTGTACTTTATTGCTGGACTTGTTATAATTGCTTCGTGCGTACCATTGTTGGCTGGTGTCGACTAGACCTGAGGCGTGTGCATTATTGAAGAAACCTTTTGTCCCAACCAAAAGTTTGAAGTGCGCGCCAAATTTAAGCTAACGAACGCGTATACACCGCGCACAGCGTGTCAGGCGAATCTACAAAATATCCCTACAAGCCATTACTGGCGACGAGATATCGCTGAAATAATGTACAGGTGATCAAGAACATGACCTCGACACAATATCCCTCTCTACGGATCCACTGTCCCTGCGCAGAACCTGTAACCGACGACGATGACCAAGAAGAGCCTGAGCCCGATTCTCCGTCGAAACCACCACCACCACCAGCAACGCCTGAGACGACGACCAAACTGGAGCTACCCCCAAGCTTAGAGAATCCGTTTGCATTGCATACACTGAATGTCTTATATTTCTGCGACGTGTGCATGGTGTTGCGGTGCGAGCGGTGCGTTGTCGAGGAAGTCGTCCAGATTTATTGTCCTGGCTGTTTGCATGTGTATTCTGCTGACACCGCTGGTGGTGCGAATGAGCCTTCGAAAGTTACGCGGAGAGGTGTCCGTGGCGATGATGTGACATTGTAAGCTGTCCTGCGTGGTCTTGGTTTTTGTCGCGCGGGTTTGTGTCTGACGGCAAAAAATAGTTGTACCAGAAATTGTCTCCAATGTCCGTTATGTTTCACGAATCTGATTATGCTCTCACAGTCTACATCTGATGGTAGTGAAGCATCCGGAACGGTTTATTTGCAGTGCCCACATTGCTCTTGGGATTCACGACACCAAACCCGAAACCTCACATTCTCAAAACATTCCTCGTTATACCAGCAGGTTCGCAAAATTTCGGGCAACGCCGCCAAATCAGATGAAGCGCCAGACACCACAACTACAACATCGAGGTTTGCGTCATTGTCCTCCTTTTACCAGCAATTATACGAATCTCTTGACGCAGAGGAGGAAGAATCTAATGCTCACTCTGCACCGCCAAGTCCGCTGTTTTCCAAGCGAGCCAATCGGAGCCTGGAAACTATCCGGTTCATGAAATCACATTATAGCAAACAAGGAGCTGCAGCTGCATCTTCGTCTCCATCTTTGCCGGCAGTCACGCCGGCTAGTGTCTTGGGAACACTTGGCAGAGCTGGAGGAGTATCTAGTCAGAAGGCTAGGGAATATGGGGAGCAGGGAAAAGAGCGGTACGTGGAGTACATTGATGAGGAAGCTGAAGAAGAAGAAGCGCTACGCGTGCGTGATGTGACCACTTTGGACTTTAGTGAGTGAACCTTGTGTATTCTTCCGTTGGCACCTCTATCTGACCCACACAAGCACCCACATTGTCGCAACAACTTGCAAATCCGTTTTTCCGGCCTACAAGATCGTCGGATTTGTTGCCTCTACCGACGCGACTACGTGCGCGACGTGCAAAGCGATGTCGCGCATGCCGACATATCCTTGTACGTCCTGACGTCTCGTCGCGCAAAGTTTCGTCATCGTCCTCGTCTACCTCTAGTATGGCGACTGGCGCGGCGTCAACCGTTGCAACCGCATTCAGGATCAATCTCCTTTCAAAAAACTACCTCCCGACCCTCCGTATCACGTATATCCCGTCGTCAACTTCACACGCCCCATCGTCGTCTCCGTACCAAGCCGGCTTCATACCTCACGTTACGTACGCGTTCGTCCTCACACTCTTCAATCCCTTATATGAGCCGGTCAAGATAACCTTAGCTTCGCCTCCTCGGACTCCCAGGCACAGCCACTTGGTGACCTTCCTTGCGCCATCTTTTGAGATAGGGCCCAACATCGAGGACGACTGGGATCTCCAGGCACTCGCCAGTCTCCGGACGAAATTCTCTGACCTCAAACGCACCGGCACGGCTAACGTTCCCCTGTCGCAGGAGTCAGGACGAGGTGGTTCGAATTTAGGGATAATCGACCGTGGCCGGAATTGGACTAGCGTAATATTTGAAGTAGTGCCTGCCGACGCGAGAGATTCGGAGATCGTGGTGCCGTTATTTGTGAGTGTTGCATACGAGGTAGACGTGGAGAAGGACTTTACGGCCCGTGGTGATAGTATCGGTCGGACTCGAGATGGTGGGTTGTTTGATAAAGAGCAGCGGGAACTGGCGTTTTGGTCTGTCTTGAGGATTGGGAAGGTTATTCAATGAATAGTATGTATAATATCTATTGAACCCTTGACGGTTTAGGAATCTAAATATTCATTGCGCGTGTATAATACAAGTTCTATTGACCAACCTTTTTTGACCCAAAAATTTTTTGTAAACTACCGATATAGCTTCTCTCTGAAATTAGTCTATTGCGTCTTCTTAACGTCCTTTTCGAGCTTTTGTTGCTTTTTCTCAAAATACTTCATCAAAGCTTCGCCACCGACTCCTCCAAAGACCAACAAAACACCAACCCATTGCCCGATCGTAAGCTTATGGTTGAACCACACGACAGATAACAGCATCGACATCATTTTGCGTGTGACGGTAACAGTTACAAGCGTCAGAGAGCCGAACTTACTCAAGGTAAAGAATATGAAGACTTGGCCAACCGCGCCACATATTGAGAACGACAAAATATCGTACAGAACCTGCGGATATAATTTGAAGAATTCGAGAGAATCCTGTAATTGCCGGGAGAAGGGAGTGATCAAGAAAGCGGATGTCAGGATGGTAGCCATCACATTTATACCGCACATCATTTTTGGCCCAGTGATTGTTGGCTGGATATGGAAAATGTGATCTTGCGTGGAGTTCGTAAGGCCGTCAAAGAGGAGGTTGATGGCAAGTAACAACAGGCCGTAAACCGACGATGAGGATGGGCCTTGCGCAGCTTTCTTGCTTGTTGATGGATGATAAAACGTGAAGAGACAAACACCGACGGTGACGGCGAAAACAAGGAGATATTTGGTCCATTGGTACTTTTTCCGGAAAATAACGACATGAAGGGCCATAACCGGCAACAGCTTGCAACTCTTGCCTAATAACATCGTCAAGTAATCTATATGTTTCAGGCTGGCGTATCCGAACGGACTCGCTAGTGAACTCGTCATCGCGACGAACGTGTACTGGAGAATGGCTTTCCGGTTAGGGAAGATTGTAGGCGACGACTTCGTGGAGGAGGACGACGACGAGTAGCGAGTGTATATGTAGCCGACTATGGCGGCGCAGAACGACTGGATGGTGTTGATGACCACAGACGCCCTGAATACCCGATTATCTGGGCCATATGGCGAGGTTGATATCCGTTCTTGCAAAACTGCCCATGTCAAGAAAGATATGTATATCCCTT
>JANJPG010000193.1:0-14026 GCA_030407185.1 Lipomyces yarrowii
AGAGGTCAAGTCTTGCTCAATCGCCATTCTTGGCGGTGCTTCCCAAGATAGCTCGAAAACTACCCCTGAGCTCTGCATACAAGCGAACTCGCAAATCACCACTCGCCGTAGATACCCCTGAGTCTTCAAAGGGGATCGGTCTACGCAAGCTCTCACCACATTTCTTTGAGCCTCTCAGAGAGCCACCTTAGACAATCTATCCGACGTCCACGATAAGCTTCCAAGCGGTTTGTCACACGGCTCAAAAAATTGATTTTTGTTGGGTCAGCGGCTGTCTACTAGACTAGAAATGCATAAGGCTGGGCAGGAATGCTCTCTGACATTACCGAACAAGACGGGTCCCCATGATATCCCGTTCAGTGTTGTGCCAGACGCCGTGTCGGAGGCCCTGTCGATGTCAGCGCCAGACAGCGCCGCTGCTATTGTTCCAGCTCAGAAAAAACGCTACAGGAGGAACACAACCGGATGCTTGACTTGTAGGTACGAACTATGGTCCATGCAGCGATATTCAGCGACATTTCGTGCAGGGTTTTGCTGACACGAATAAAGGATCCGTAGGATACGGTGTGACGAGACTAAACCCGCTTGTGTTCGGTGCACATCAACCGGTCGGAAGTGTGATGGCTATCCCCAACCACCGCCCAGGGCTTCGAAAAGGTCATTAAACAGCCCAATGTCGTCCAGACCGACCTGTCCACCCGGCCGCCTGTGGTCTGTTGAGGACTGCCGAAGATTCACATACTTCCGAACCAGGACCACCATAACACTAAGTGGACGGTTTCACTCGGCTTTCTGGAACACGCTCGTCCTGCAACATGCCTACAATGAGCCGGCCATTCTTCAAGCTTTGATTACCGCAGCCCAGTTCCACGAAATTCTTGAGATCGGTGGAATGCACATCGTTGGACGGTTCAAAGAGCTGCAACTGGTCGCCGTCAGGAACTACAGCAGAGCCCTGAACATGGTACGCGAGCCCCGATTTGCGAGCAACGCCGACGCCACGCTCGTCGCCTGCGTACTCTTCGTCTGCATCGAGCTCATGCAGAACAACTACAACGGTGCCGTCGTGCACGTTAAGCACGGGCTCCGTATTCTCGAACAACTCCGAGCCCGACAGTCCCTCTCCTACAAGCCCACTTCTGATGATCGAAAGCTTGTTATCCAGATGTTCCGCAGCATCCTCAACCAGGCCTTCTTCACTGGCCGGCTGTTTGGTCACCGGAACGGGAACCTGCTCATGCCCCTCGTCGACACCTCGTCTGCGGCATTCACGACTCTCGACCAAGCCCACGAAGCCCTCCAGCGCATTGGCCTGCTGGTCCACCAGTCGCAGTTCATCGGCGGCGGCGGCGCTGGGGCGCACTATGTCCACCGTGCGCTATACCGCCAGTGGCAGGCGAGCATGGCGCTGCTGATCGCTGGTCTGCCTCCTACCGAGGCGAACAGCGCAGCGGCGATCCTGCAGCTGCAGGCGATGACACTCCAAATCATGAGTGACGCCTTGTTTACCGGCGACGCGGCATTCGAGGCGGCCACGCCGATGTTCAGCGCTATTGTTGCGAGGACAGCGCAGCTGCTAGAGTCAAAGGACCAGACGCAACGCGCGAGCCACAAGATCAACCTGTCGTTTGAGGCGGGCCTGATCGGCCCTCTGTACTACACGGCCATCAAGTGCCGGGCTCTGCCGGTACGGCTGCGTGCCCTACGCTTGCTAGACGTTGCGCCGCGGGAGGGTATCTGGGGCGCGGGCATGGCGGCAGGCATAGCGAGACGCTTCATCAAGGTCGAGATGGAGGAGCGGGAGAGCAAACCCGTGGGGGATGAGAGCTTCGGCAGTTGCATCAGCCAAGGGGGCCTAACTGTGGCGGTGACTGCGCCGAGGATGTATGAGCAGGGGATTAGGATAAGGATAGGGAAGGAGGGTGACATAGGTATAAATGAGGAGATTATTAAGTGGTGATAAGTGGAGAACTGCTATGCAAGGATCATATTAAATTAGCACTACCTTGTCTTGAATTGTCTATACGGGGAGGTAGCAAGCTAAGCACGGCAGTTGTGACAGGTTAGACCTACAGTATTGTGTCTTCGTGCCTTGGGCCTGCTATATGCCTAAGGCATACTAGTTATACAAATGATATGCATAGAGCTATGTGATGGGAATGAGTGCAAGAGTGTGTGGAGACGACGAATATGAATGGAACTATATATGGGAGGCTCGAGGCTGAGACTCTGATCTCAGTAATGACGAGTCTCTATTGATTAAATGTATGGTTTTTCTCACTTTGGGTTCTCTGCGCTCATTTTCCGGATCTGAGTTTGCTTGGAAATTTAATAACCTATAGTCCTTATAGGAGAATACTCAATACAAGTCACCTTCCTGTTGAAATGGCAACTATAACTTTTGAATAGCTAGCTGAAAAGCGCTCTTGCTAAGGCATATGGAGTCACACTAAAGAGAGACGGACACGTACGTCATGATGACAAGTAACTTTCATCGTAGTGCGGAATTGGCCTATCATCGCAGTCACCAAAGCTAAATATAGCTTATGCACGCGTCGCTATCAAGGTTTTACCGCTATTAAGGGTAATAACCCGTACCCAACGAGAAACTCGACGCGAAAGCTATCTACAGTAAGTTAGTCCAAGCTCCGCCTAGTATCATACCAATAAAAGCCATGTACAATCGCGGCCAGCCTTAGTCGCCCTAACCTTATGCACTGTATTACGGGTGATTCTGAGCATTTCTTCTCCAAGATTTTGGTGGCGGAGGAATCACCCAGCAAGTACAGAACCAGAAAATTTAGCTAGGACAAATTCTCTAGCAGGCCTGGAAATAAATACCCCGTACAGCAATATCAATGATTTTTATCACGAGAAAGCAATTGATTTTCTGGTGTTTTTGTTTCAGTTCAGAATTTACGTACTTATGTGTTTCTCTACTTACGCCCTAGATATAGAAATTTCAACACCTAAAAAGCAACTTGGGACGAGCCCAACACATACTCAAACCATTTATCACTTTCCAAATCCATCGCTTGAATCCAAGACATCTGATCCATAGCCGGAATGCTACTATTGACAGCGATTGCGTCAATGTCGGCACTTAGAGCCGGAGTGAATTCGCAGTCTTGCATTCGAGGCGCCTGCATTCGAGGCGACGATGAAGAAGACGTGTTGAATCTAGTCTCAGCCCATTCACGAGACTTGCTCAAAAGCTTAGAGAATAGCTTGAATAGATGATCGTCAGTCTGCAGACCCGCTTCCTTGCTGGCCAGATCTAGCTTCTTGGAAAACCAGTCCAGCACCGACAGTAGGTTTACCGTGTTCCGTACCGCGTGATAATCCCAAGCCGGATCTTCTAGGGTTGATAGATACTTCAATATTGTGGTACAGCGAATCGCTTGCGACCAGAAATGGAATGGAAGACCGGCGCATTCTGCAGGTGGGACCCTGTAGAAAATATCTAGCCATGTCTTGATGGCTCCGACGGACTGCCAGAGACACTCGACACGTCTGAAGCCAGGTAAAAGATCGTCGTCCGTACTTTGCCCTGACATACTAAACAGTGGCGCATCGCAGCCAATCGAAAGAGTCACTTGGTTTATGTAGAGTTCAGCGTATTCAGCGTATGCAATGGGGATTGCTGCAGTCCATGGCTGTTAGTAACTGCGATACCGGAATACCCCAGGAATTAACTCCACCCACCCTGTTGACGGAGCTCAGGGGAGAGCGAATCTCTAAGTTCCTGCAGCTGGGCCCGTAATGCCTTGAGGTACAAAAAACTTGGAACCGCCGTAGCTGCGGTAGCTGGTCCTACTGTACGGGCACGATCTGCCTCATGCTGTTCTCGGAGTTGAGTCACTCTTTGAGTTAGCAGCTGCAAGCGCACTTGGAACGCAAGCGCCTCGTCCGTTGGGTATTGCTTATACGTCACAATGATGCGCAGAGCCTCTTCCATCTGAGGCGTCCATCGAAGAGCATCTATACGCCCAAAGTGAGACGAAATGCTAATAATACATAAAAATCAGTGGGCATGCCTAGAATAGCCTTCTTTTGCAGCGTCAAGACTCTCAAAGCATATTTGATGGCTATACATACTTGGAGCTTAATACAAAACATGCCAGAACGGCTCGTTGCTTGTCTATGAAATTCTGGATTGATTCATTTCTGGTGTCCTGCACATTCTCAGGAAACCCTTGGGTAAGTGTCACAATTAGCTGCATATCGGGCCGTAACGGCTTAAATAATCGCAGGTCATATACTAGTGAGATAGCGAGCATCATAAGACGAGACAAGAGGTCGGCTCGACCTAGAAAGCCGTCGGTACTCCATGCTACGTAAGTTAGTATGCCAAGCAGCAGATCAGTGTTTGACTCTACGTCGAGAAAAGCGGACTTGAATACGAGGCGCTTGAAGACATCGGTTCGAGCCGTTTTTTTTTGTGTAGAGAATGAAGTGACTGTGATGATGGCCTGGAACAGAAACGGTCGCTCCTGGCGTATCTGCCTGGCGGGTGAATGAGACAGGAAGTGGATAAAAGGAAAGTATGGTAGCATCCGCGATCGGAAAAAGTTGAAAGACTCCTCTGCCTCGATGGGTGAAGGGTCTTCTTGATCAGACGAGGGAAAGGGATTTGATTGTGGTGGCGCCGTTGGAAGTGGCTCCGTTGCTGACGGCATCCTTTCACGGCTGTTCAGCTTGGTGGTAATAGAATTTGCTGGAGTACTATTGGAGTCCGGCCCGGATAATGGTATGTCCTCCTCGTTAAGGAGCGGGCGTAAGTCAACTGAAGATCCGGAGGAGCTGACGGCCGATTGCACGACGGATAGCAGAGTTTCTATCTTGCTTTCCACCTGTGCGATTCGTGCATCTGACTCTCGTTTTTTCTGAGCATTGAGCCTGCGAGACGACTCTGACCGCTGGCAGTCTTTTTGGAGACGAAAGCATCTGCTACATCATCAGTCGTAGTCTGCGATATCAGTAAGAAGCTACGGACCGTTCGCAACTATCACGACCTGGGCGAGGCACACATCGGCACTTTGCTTTGAAGCATTGGATGCAAGCTAGGCCATACGTGCTGGTGTGCTTAGGTCCTGACCCATTTCTCTCCATTGTGCTAGTCGATTCGACGACTGACAAATCTATTTGTTAGAAAATCCGAAATCCTCAGGATTGAGACCGGTCGAGGACGAGATGCCTGTAAAGCTAGAGAAACTCCAGCGGAAATTACCTCCATGCAAGTCCGAGGGGCCGGATTTCCCTCGCCCAAGTCCGATTCCTAACTAAAATAGGTTTAGTGTGATTTTCAAAAGGAGGGAAGTGGTCTTCTAAAATAGGTCATATCTACGTCTTGCATACCGCAGACAGAAGCCTATCTCATTTTGTGAGCTTTCAAGTTTGATAGACCGAGCAAATATGCCCGAGAAGACAGTTCTGATCACTGGTTGCAGCCAGGGAGGATTAGGGGCAGCATTAGCAAAGGCTTTCCGCGCAAAAGGCTACCATGTCTTCGCAACGTTACGGAACATGGCCAGGGCGGGATCTTTGGCCAAGATGGATGGAGTAGATATCCTAGAACTGGAAGTAACATCACACGAGTCCATTCAACAATGTGCAAAAGCCGTTGAGCGGATCTCTCGACGTCCTCGTTAACAACGCCGGGGCCACTTACGGCATCCCGCTTCTAGATGCACCGCTTGACGAGGCTAAGAAGTTATACGACCTCAATGTTTGGAGTATTATTGCCATAACTCAGGCATTTGCGCCGATGCTTATAAAGGCCAATGGGGTCATTGCCAACATCAGTTCAGTTGCTGCCAAGTTAACTTTTGCGTGGTCGGGTATGTGAACAAACTTTGTTTCCCACCAATGTTTAAGGTTCAGTACTAACCTTATCTAGGTATTTACAATAGCTCTAAAGCGGCCGAAACTGTACTCTCCGAAACCCTGCGTCCCCGAGCTGGAACCACTCGGCGTGAGAGTTATCACAGTCATGCTCGGAGTCGTCGATACAAGGATTTTCGCTGATATAGATGACCTCAAGCTACTGCCACTTCTAATTTCTGGATACGATTGAGACGAGAATTTGTTCAATGATGTTTACCTCTGTATAGGCACTGCCACAAGGCACACATTTTCAGACGAAATTGCCTCATCCACATATCGTATCAATTCTACTTGAAACCCCTGATCTTCCAATTTCCGGACACGTGCATAGTCAAGTATCGATCGGACTTTCATGCCAATTTCTTCACGCTTTGATATGGAAAGTCCCGATACGTGAGTCTGGCCATCTTGATTGTAGTCGTCGTTCGAGTCGTCGTTCGAGTCGTCGTCATGGTCAGCGTCCAATTCGGCATCGCCATTCACACGCATCTCGCTCTTTTCCGAATCAGAGGCATCACGATTTTGCGGTCGCCTTCCACAAAGAGCCCACGAACTCATTTTACACAGAATTTCAAATCCTCGGGGATCGATATCCGTATATTTCGTGAGGTACTCTAATGGATAACTTGAAAAGCAGCACCGATGTCTACAGCACAGCGCAATCACGATGCCCGCCAAGTCCATCTTGTCCTCATCATTGTCTTTTCTGTTTCGGCAGTAATTTATTAGGCATTCGATGGTCAGATCTGTAGCCGCGCCGCATAAGTGTTTCGATAAAGCAACGACGTTGCCTTTCCCGTCACTCCGTCTCCGTAACTGGTTGTTGTCTTCTTTTCGGAGATCAAGGTCCTTAATATCGGTTTTATAACGATGAACAATTGGAGCCGTAGAATGTGTGGAACCTAGATCTTCCGAATCTTTTATTAGTTTACTGTCAAACTTCATGCGCGTGCCAGAGCGGTCTATCAGCAGAAACGAAGGCGGGTGTGTTGGTTCATTATTGTATTTATGAAGGAGAGCCTGGTTCAAATACTGCAAGTGTACCAGTCGTTAGTTTCCATAGACTATCAGTAATGGTGAAAGCACATACACGCGAGAGCTCGCCACGTCCCGCACCAAATTCCACAAAACAATTTTCGCATAAGAGAAGCCCTGCGTCCTCAACGGCCGATATCAGTGACCCTTGCTGAATGGCATGCTTCTTATTCGAAAGCTCATTTAGCCGTCTTTCTAATCCGTCATGTTTCAGTTGCCGTAACGGTATCTCTGTATACTTTGTCCCTTGAATTTCATGCTGATAATATTGGTCCACAAAGGCGATACACTTTGCATATTCTTCAAATGTAATTGGTGCACCAGACGAAACGGGTATATATAGTAGCTTATCCAGCCCAGGACGGACGATATTGATGTCGGGCACGTACCAGGCACTGCTAATAACTTCTTTGGTGGCTTGGCAGCGTTTGACATGTCGCTGGAGACCATGCAACCATACTGAATGACTCGGATTTATCGGGCATTTAACGCGCACGAGTTTGCGTTTAAAACAGAAAGGATCATCTGGCACGTCCACCAAGATCTCGACAGACTAAGCTTGTTAGCCTTGTCAGTCATCCTACACGGTCAACCTACGCCATTACATACCGCTAAATGCTGGGCACAGAAGCGCTCTGTGGCCCGACGAGTCATATTGCATCTTCGAAACCTTTTGTGGGGAAGCAAGTATTCGCATTGCAAACGTTGCGGCTTATTATTAGCCTTGCGTCGCATTTCGGGCATTGGGCGGCCCAACGGAACGCTAGACGAATCAAGTTCGCTTTGGATAGTGTCTTCCTTCGTCATGGGTGACAACGGTCGAGGTTCGGGCAAAGCTATGCTACGCGTTCTAGGTGCTTAAGGCGTCCAAAATATTTTTTCTCAGCCATGCGGAAAACTCCCAAATGCTCGTCCGCCGGGCCGTTCCATGATGAAGACGAACCAATTTTCGATAGCCTGATGCCGGGAATCGCAGCTAAAGTGTTTGCTGCTGGGCTTGTAGTCAAGCAAGCATCTAATAAAAGTCGCCATTGTATGGTCTTGTTATCGTATGCAGCACAAAAGCAGATTGACGGAAGATGGTGAAGAAGGCGGTTGTCCTGATAATTAATATGGATTGAGTCACCAGGAGGACAAGCAATGGCAAAAATAGTACAAAAATGGAATTATGTCGCTATCTTACAAATAACACCGCTACACTTTTGTTCTCTTCAATCCTTCTCTTCGTCTGACTCCACGCGCTGTCGTACAGCTCTGGAAGAAGAGGTGGATCGACCCTCCTCCGATAACTGCAGTCTAATGGCTTCTTCCACTAAATGTCTAATCCCTTCCTCCGGATTATCTGATTTGAGCAACTCTTCTACCTTTCGCCTTCGTTCTGCAATCTCCTCGTTGTCCGGTTCCTCCATTTCCGGCGCTCTCTCAATGGCAACTCGGACATTCGGACTATCGTGGATTATGTCCTGTAGCTCATCTTCTAATCCCTGACCGGCGGCAGAAAGTTCGCCATCCTCCAGACCTTTTAAATACCCAACAATGGCTTCCAGTGGCTCACCATCTTCCTCGACTTCTTTCTCAAACTTCTCTCGCGCACTAACACCTTGTGAATTCTTATGTTTCCAATCCGCTCCCAACTCTTCAATTAGTACTTTTGCTGCTTCCACAGTCTCAACAACAAACAAAGGCGTTTCACCGTCTTCATCTGTAATATTAACGTCACCACCTTCGGAGACTAAATATCGCAGCAACTCGATATGCGAATATGATGCAGCTGCATGCAATGGCGTGTACCCGTGCGGATCACGATCATTTGGTGTGTGTGCCTTGGTAGCAAAAAGTGCTCGTATCACCGGTAGATTATTATCTGATGCCGCTATCCACAGATTGGCCATACCTGATTACGCACCGCTATGCGGATTTCCAATAGATGTAGTCGAGTTTTGAGCACGGCGGGATGAAAATATCCATTTCGACGTCGAATATTTTTGGGTTAGGTAAACGTTTTCGAGCCGCACGAGCACACATGGCTCCGATATATTCCCTCTTGAAATTGATGGCTTAAAATAAGAAAAATTAATGAGAGAAGCTTGTCTGTCGTCTGCACCTTACTAAGATGGGCATGTGCCCACATCGGAAAGTATATTTTACCGCTCCCAGAATATTACAAGATGCACTGGCAATTGATCTGCAGGCCCATGTATCTAGCCTAGCGGCCCTTTGGCTGGAATCCCACTGGGTCTCGACACATAGGCAAGGACGGTTCCGGGAAGTAGCAACTGTATACCGAGTAGATCTTTGTTAGCGCACCCAACAAAACTTCTACTCTAATACCAAGTATAATACGAGACGCAGGATCAAGAAAAGATTTATGGTTTGAGCACGCACGATAGCAACACGCACGATAGCAACACAGAAGCTATAAAAGTACAGTCCTGAAGCCGCTGTAGATAATAACGGTGGAAAAGCACTTTTAGCCTCTGGAGGTTTGAAGTATTGCGCACCTAAACTGTACCCATAGCCCTTTGTTATTCCGAGGAAATAGTTCGGCAGCCCTACATCGATAATAAAAGATCTCAAAGTGCTAATTTACTTTCTATAATACAACAGAATCTAAAGTTACAGAATCTAAAGTGGGTAGTCAATGTCTTAGCTAGTCAGGTTTTGGTACTAATCTAGTTTCTCGACAGTAATAACGGTATTCAGCTGGTATCATAACGGAAGCTGATCCAATCCCCGTTGTCAGGAATACTAACCCAATAAGACTTCAAAACAGCCTCCTATCTTCAGTTACCACAGAATTGCTTCGTGTGCTTTTCTCGAATAACCATTTCGCAGGTCAGGTGAGGGACGTTCTATTGAAATTATTCCATTCCATGACCCCATACGAGTTGGTGGTCTTCGCCGGCCGACTAGTAGTGCCGTATCTGTTGGCCAATGACTGTGAGGCCCGAATGGTAGTTCCATTTCATACTCTGGCGTACTGGATCGACCCATACATATATTTTCACGAATCTTACTGAGAGTTCTCTTAGTCCAATTGTATAATCGACTACCAGTGGACAATTTCGTATCGTTTGCTGCTGGGACGCGACCCGGGCCATCAATCTCCAGTAAGAAACCGTCGTTTGCACTATTCTCATTGTCGATATTGTGCTCGACGTTGTCTCCATGTCGTTCAATATGGTTTAGAAGAGCTCTCCTCAAAGCTCGCGCATCCAATGTGTAGTGTAGCTGTGTACCACACAAAGGCGAGTCCGCTCCACCTCTATGAAGACCAAGATTATCTTCCAAATCTCGCAAGTCGTCCCGTAAATTAAACCTCTCCCTATGATTATCGCTAAGGTTTGGTATCGTCGAGCTTTTCCATCGGTTTGAGCGACTATTTGTGTTCGGCCTAATAATGGAAAATATAATATTAGTATCCCAAGGCTTCATCAATACTCTCACTCACCCTGATGACATATTTGCATGCTAAAAATGACTATATTTACAATAAAATTCTCTAACGTGCCGGAGTTTGGTATGAAGTCGAGCGTGATTTCTAACCGGTTCAACCATTAACACAAGATACCCATCGCATAAGCCACACCTGAGCGCCACAAACCCTACACAAGCCGCCAATCCGCGCAATAATTTTCCGTGAGTTTCCTCGACGCGTCTAGTTACGATTCTTTTATCATTGTCATAAAGGCCGTTGATCGATTTTTTTTGCAGCCAAAAATCACTATGAACTTCGGCGGCCAAACTCCTACTATTGTTGTTCTTAAGGAGGGAACCGACGCCTCCCAGGGACGGGGTCAGATTATCAGTAATATCAATGCCTGCCTTGCGATACAGGATACAATTCGTCCCACTCTAGGTCCGCTGGGATCTGATATTTTGGTAAGCAATTACCTGATCCGTATCTGGCATGTAAAGGGCTCGACTAATTGGGCCTGCGTATAGATTGTTGGATCTAATGGTAACACGACTATCTCGAACGACGGGTAAGTGTGTCACTGTCCGGCGCTCCACCAAACGTGCTATTAATATTGCTGCAGAGCGACGATTTTGAAGCTTCTGGACGTCGTCCATCCAGCGGCTAAAGTTCTCGTCGATATTTCGCGCTCGCAGGATGCCGAGGTCGGTGATGGTACGACGAGTGTCACGATCCTGGCAGGTGAACTTTTACGTGAGAGCAAGATGTTTGTAGAGGAGGGCGTGTCAACACATATCATCACCAAAGGGTATCGCAAAGCTGCTCAGTTGGCTGTTAACAAGGTCAAAGAACTGGCTGTTAATATTGATCGCTCAAACGAGACGTAAGTGGTCAAATGGTTTGTTCCCGCTGTAGTTGCGGTTGCCTAATAGCTGTATAGTGAGTTTAGGTCATTATTGGAGAAGTGTGCCGCTACAGCCATGTCGTCGAAGTTGATTCACCAGAATTCGGCTCTGTTCACCAAAATGGCTGTCGATGCAGTTCTTACACTGGATCAGGAAGATCTAGATGAGAACTTGATTGGCGTTAAAAAGATTCCTGGCGGCGGTCTTGAAGATTCCTTCCTCGTATCTGGAGTTGCATTCAAGAAGACTTTCTCATATGCTGGCTTTGAACAGCAACCAAAATCGTTCACCAACCCCCGTATTGTTTGTCTGAATGTTGAATTGGAACTCAAAGCTGAAAAGGATAACGCCGAAGTTCGAGTGGAGCAGGTCTCAGAGTACCAAGCCATTGTGGACGCAGAATGGAAGATTATCTACGACAAACTGGAGGCTATATATAAGACCGGAGCGAAGATTGTGCTATCGAAGCTGCCGATTGGCGACTTGGCAACGCAGTATTTCGCGGATAGGGATATATTTTGTGCTGGTCGCGTTAGCTCTGACGACATGGAGCGTGTCGTGCAGGCAGTAGGTGGAAGCATTCAGTCTACATGTTCGGATATCAAGCCAGAATATCTAGGTACGTGCGACAAGTTCGAGGAGCGTCAGATCGGAGGGGAAAGGTACAACCTGTTTACGGGTTGTCCCAAGGCAAGGACATGCACATTGATTCTTAGAGGCGGGGCAGAGCAGTTCATTGAGGAGGTCGAACGATCTTTGCATGATGCAATTATGATCGTCAAGAGATCTGTCAAGAACAATTCCATAGTTGCTGGCGGTGGTGCGCTGGAGATGGACGTGTCTAAGTATCTACGTGATTATTCGCGGACAATTGCTGGCAAGCAGCAGTTGGTTGTGGCGGCTTTTGCAAAAGCTCTGGAGGTTATTCCACGACAGCTATGTGATAATGCCGGCTTTGATGCCACGGATTTACTAAACCGTTTGCGTATGCGTCACTCGAGAGGAGAAATATGGGCGGGCGTGGATTTCGACACGGGGGATATTTCCAATAACATGGAGAAGTTCGTGTGGGAGCCCTCTTTAGTGAAGATTAATGCCATCCAGTCAGCTGCGGAAGCTGCCTGCTTAATTTTGTCAGTCGACGAGACAGTCAAGGTATGTCACAAGGTGCTGATCCAAGTGAGGTAAGACTCTAACTTTTTGTATAGAATGAGGAAAGCTCGCAGCCTACAGCTCCACCGCGTGGAAGGGGTAGAGGCATTCCAAGACGATAAATGGGCGGCCCTGTTGTATATGACGCTCTTGTATTATTTAGATGTTGATATGGATGTAAATTTATTAGTAAGACTGTTAAAACATCCTCCGCAGCGGCACAACTATTTAGTTTCTGCGCTGTCGAATCTGGAATTTTGCCCGTATGTAATTACTTTCAATGTGACATACATATATACATCTTGTACTACAGTTAGCGTCAAATCAATTATTGAACCCAAATCCGATCCAATTTGTGATAATATTGAGGTGGGCAAGGGCCAAATTTCACGAGGTATGTCGCATAGTGAACCTTAATAAGATCCGAAGCTCTCTAGGGTTTGGAGCTCGGCAAACTCAGTCTGGGTCCGGTTATTGGTCGACACCGAGAATTGCCCGGCGTAAACTGCCAGGTCTTCTAAGTACTCTGATGACATATAGGCATTAAAATCTCAAGAACGACAAAATATTTGAATTCACAAACCCAGATCAAAGACTGGACGAGTCTAATCGTCTCTATTGCATGCAACTGGTGGTGCAAAAATGGTAAGTGCTATGTATTTCTTGCCAGTGTTGGAAGCTGTGATTCGCTAACATGGCAACTTTTCAACGTAGCTCAGGACAGCTGTCCTGGCTCTATCTCGCGGGTCGAAATATGCAAATGATTTGACTCCGGCACACGAGCTATTCCGGTTGTATCAGCGGTACGCTGTCGGGGTCGTTCGGTCTCCGCAGTCTTTCATAATTTGGTCCGCAGTGACTGCATTGGCGTTGTCGTACCCTTTGTTGTATGCAGTGGCAAGCGGCGCGCTGTCTGGATCTTCCGACCTTTTCACGCCATCTGCATCGAGCCTGTCTTGCGGGCCGAGTGCCGAGTCCTTCATCAAAGATCTTTCTGGCGTAACCGCCGATATCGCCGTCAAGCAAGCATTTGTGCGAGGAAGCAACGATGCGGCACTGGAAAGAGATGTTTTTGATCTGGCATGGGAAATTCAAGAGAGACTGACGGACAGTATTCCGCTGAACGACTGTGTTTTGCTATCGCCTGCTGGCTTTTGGGGTAATGCAATCGAGAAATTTAAGGTTGATGCCGATCCTCTGTCAACTATCAATCTTCATGCAGTCCTCGATGGCGACAGTCAGGCCGTAGACAACTACATACCGCCGCAGTCAGTCCTGGCAGGGGCGCATTTTGACGACGGAAGAGTTATTTCCTGCGATGCATTAGTTATATCTTTATTCTATCGGCCGGCGTCAGCAAATTTAAGCGTTTCAGAAGTATGGGACCGCAATGTGCGGGATCTGCAAGTCGCTACTCAATCCGGTGTTGGTCCTCAATATGAAGTCGAAAATAGCAGTCGTAAAAGCCGTCTAGAGTTTTTGCACCGTTTGAGTCCGCTATCGCATCGGGCGAACACCATCCTTATGGTGAGCTATTTCTTAGCCGTCTTCTACATCGTGTCTTCGTTACAGCGAATGCGTGCGCTACGATCGCGGGTCGGTCTCTTTATAGCTTTCTCTGTTGAGGTAT
>JANJPG010000194.1:0-13912 GCA_030407185.1 Lipomyces yarrowii
TTGAGTTGGTATCAGGACCACGATTTGCCATACACACAAGTCCTCTCGCATCAATTGGGTGCCAATCTATATTTTCGTCCTCAAATGTTTCGCCGTAGATCGAGACACCACCTATATACAAATATCATTAGCCTCTGACTCGCGTCGGCAATAGCATTTCTACATCGAACTCCTGATACACGCCAGTTACGCTGCCATAAAAAAACGAAAAATTCGTACCGGTACCATCTCCATTAGTGATATCACCACCTTGCACCACATAGTCCGGGTCGGCGATCACTCGGTGGAACACGCTGCCTTTGTAGCATAACTGCGGTCCACGTTCACCTGTGCAAAGACACCGAAAGCTGTGGAGCTAGTTAGTTACAAATCAAAAGAGCTGAAGCAAGAAAATCTTACTTTTCACAAGTCTTTGGCACATTTTTGGTGAACAGCTCGATAACGATCCTGCTGGTTATTTCGGTGGACGAGATGTCCATGTACACGCGAGGCGAAGGCATCAATTCCCGGTACTAGTAACGGACAGCTATGCAAACTAGATAGTGGACATCAATTTTAAGAAATATCGAAAATTATATATGTTAGGCCAGTTTAACAGTAATTGAATTGATCTTCATGCGAATCAACTGAATGGCAAGAAAGAATCAGGGTTTGGCACAGCCACATGTGGCTCGTATTACGTCTGTGGCTCAGCCAGGAACGAAAATTTTGAGAGCGGCCATAAAGCAGACGATCTTTGTTCTGTACTTCGCGGCCAGATTACCCATCCTTCTCGATATCCACTCTAACCTTTCGTTTGCTTTAGCCCCAGCTTGGAAAAAGCGTCTTGTCAGCGACTAGAGTTTGTCAGTTGCTGTGCCTGCGCCGACAGACCGTCCAGATTCTCCGTCGTGCCGCCTGCCGTCACGCTCTCGCCTTTATGGACAAGGAGCTTTTGCGGCGCTTTCCCTGCCCAGCAAAGTAAGTTGTTCTGTCGCTGTCAAGTAGTTCTGTAGTATGCTAAGTGTAATTCCTATGTAGACCCAGATAATATTCGCTACTCCCACATATAAACTGTTCCCGCAATTCCGGCCAGTGACAACTGTCACACCAGTCTTCACGTGGGAGCACTTTTCATTTCGCTGTCGTCGTCGATCTTCCGACTCAGACGGCATTTAAATTCGAAAGGCCGGTGCCTAGTGTTGCGTGAAAGTCAGTCAGGCGTCCTTATTCCTATCTCCAGAATCCTGTCATTTAGCAACATCCCTTAGCAACATCCCATCTAATGGTGGCGCCAACTTCTTTATCTCTCCGCGAGGAGCATGGCGGCATACCTGTTTACAATGATGAGAATACATACACAGTTAATCACGAGGCGTCTGCAACCCTCGATTCTACTAAAGCCTTTGAAGGTACGACTTTGTCAGACTTTCATACTCACGTGCTCACAGTTGTAGGTCCCGAAAAGCTCCTTGAAGTGTGGTTTGCACCTGATAGATACAATTTACCCCGCTCTATGACTACCGACGGACTGAAGTCAGTGCCCCGCGAAATGTGGGAAGATATGCTTGAGCTCGTCCATTGCAAAGTTTTATCATTTATTGGGACTACGGAGATGGACGCTTATCTCCTTTCTGAATCCTCTATGTTTGTTTTTCCTCACAAGCTGATTCTCAAGACTTGCGGTACTACGACGCTGCTAGCGGGTCTTCCTCGTCTACTTGATATTGCTTGTGCGCATGCAGGTTATCCCGCAGGAATGGAGCCATGGAGAGTATTTTACTCGCGGAAGAATTTCATGTTCCCTGACCGGCAGAAGCATCCCCACAGATCTTGGAAAGATGAAGTCAAATATCTCGACGCACATTTCTCTAACGGATCTGCGTATATGGTTGGTCGAATGAACTCGGACCACCATTGGTATCTATATTCTGCAAAGCGCGATGCAAGTTCATCTGTCAAAGCCGATCCGGTTGCTGCAGATGGGAGATTTGAGGATGAGACCTTGGAGATTATTATGACTGGCCTTGATCAGAAGAAGGCGGCTCAGTTCTATAATGGTCGAGTGGCAGAAGCCGCATCCGACTCAGATGCTTCGTGCTCTTCCTCAGAGGAGCTCGATCCTGGACACGTTATGGGTGCTGAAATCACGACCAAGTGCGGCCTTGCCAAGTTGTATCCGTTCTCACGCATTGACTCGTTTCTGTTCTCTCCATGTGGATATTCCGCCAATGGCGTTACTGACGCAACACACAATTACTTTACTGTGCATGTAACTCCTGAGCCGGGTTACTCATATGCGTCCTTCGAGACAAACGTGCCTTCTGCTATGGCGGGAATGAACTCCCTCGACGTGGTCAGCTATGTAGTTGGTATATTTGCACCTTCCCAGTTCAGTGTCACAATGTTCGAGACGCGTGCAACGGAGAACAGTTTCGTGAATGCGTGCGTGAAAGGCCAGGCTCCGTCGGAGATCCCAGGCTACACGAGAACAGATCGAATCGTCTACGAGTTGGAGAATATTACGCACCGCTAGATCTTCGCGGGAGGCGATGACGTCACGTTGGGACAACCGAACGCCAAATTCCACAATCAGCGATGCGAAACATATTTTGTAACTTAATGAAAATTAATTGCAGCACAAACTAGTCAACGGAAAGTTATATATGGAGTCGTCCAACTGTATACGTTCTCGTAAATTAAACGTACCTGATATTTGCAGGGTCATTAAATACAATGCAAGCAATCATGAAGCAGACCGCCGCTATAATGTGCAAGAAATATCTATATCTAAAGAGCACTAAGCGGCTGCGTCAGCAGGCCGATTTAGTTTAACGCTAAATCCTTCCTACTCTAGACGACCTGATACAACACAACTGACCACATCAAGAGCCCAAAGATAGCCTCGCGTCAGCCGTATGCCCTGCAACTCACACGCAGTATCAGCTATTTATGCCAAGTCATTCAGCTATCGTGAGATATTAGCGGCTGCAACAACCCTTTACGCGGTTGGCTCGGGAAGTGGTCACAACAGCTTAAGGACGCCGACGAATAGAATCCAGGAAGACAATAAATCTCCCAGCTGCCGTCATTTTCAATGACGAAACGAGGCCCTGGAACAGGAGCCGACGAAATCGAACATCGCTATCGGGAATTTTGAGGGCAGTCCATTCACAGTCCGGGAAAAAATCATCTTAGGCCCAACTGTCTTAGGAAGAGGGGCACTCATGTGCCCGTCCTTAATCTTCTCACAAAGTACGATGGTAATGCTTACCTTTCTAACGCCCTCTTTCCCATCCGGACGACCATACTTCAAACAAATAGCTCATTCAATTTCCAACCCACATGTGTTTGCGATACTCAATTGGACCATAAATTCCTTGCTCTAAGTTTCGAGTCGTAGCATTATCAGCATGTAGTTCCAATTTTTCAACCTCTGCAACCGGATCTTCGATATTCCATAAGCAGGACCAGGGCTTCTAAATTGTGCTTTCTCTAAGGCATAATATTTGTAGAAGTGTGGTCAAAAATTTGGTCGGTTCTTCCTGTCCCGCACCATGGCTGTTTCAACAACTCTTTGCGTGTGTCGGCCTGGCAAGTACGACGCCGATGAAAGAATCCAGGAAAATAATTTCCCTTTGCCCATTCACTTACTGGGAAAAATTTCACTTGTCTTAAGCCCAACTGTTTTGGGAATAGGGATACACAGAGTGCCCGTACTTAATCAGCCACTAAATTGACAGAACATTGAGCGCGTGTGTGTAGGAAAGTCGCTAAAATGGCCCTAGTAACTGGTTGAAGGTTATTCAATCGTCGAGCAGAGCACCAGCTTCCCGGACTTGCGGTGCGGCTCATCCTTGACAGCTGTCAGCTACTGCCGCGCAGACAGATATCGGAAAGTCCGCAATCTGTAGGTAAGGTCACATTCGGTAAGTCGATAGTGGCAGCGAACGATATTGATTCGGCGGAGCAAAAGGACTCGGCAGTGTGTCCATGTGTTCGTATTGGGTCTCGAGGAGAAACTGCATGTGGCTGGCACAACCTATTCTAGACCAGATATCAAGCCACACTGGCTGAAACAAGTTAGCGGCGGTGCTGTCAAAACCCTGCAGGTCCCAATAATCTGGGTAAATTTAAATTTTGGTTTTGCTTTGAATTTTCAAAATTTGAGATTGCGGATTTTGTTATCAACGAAAAGTTCGCCGCAAACACTCCATATTCTGAACGAGCTACTGATTTCTTGGTTGACAAGATTCAGTAAGTGGCTTATCAGCCAGCAAGTGATTGCCCTGGTTAGGATCGCAACGCCGGGCTTCAACCAAAACTTGCGTTGAAAAATTTTTGACATTTAGAATTTGAATTTTCAAATTCCGAATTTTAATGTAAAGGGCAAATACCAGCCATGCCGTGCGGCTCGAGATGGCTGGTGTCAGCCGATAGTCAAAACGACCGAGCCGCACTAGCGACAGTTTACCCGAAAGCTTTTAACAAAGCAGGAACCACATGTTCTGCCAGACACTTGGGAGGGAGGCTGGGCGTAGTCTGGATACATAAGTGCCGCCATCACCTCGTCGCGCAAAAACGTTTCCCCATTTCCTGTCCATCATCGTCGTCATCGTCGTAATCGGTCCTTGTGTTCTCGAATAATGCTGGCTACTACCATGCCATCTAACATGTACGATCCGTTCCGGACGGAAAGGCGACTTCGCAGAGCCCGTTCGAGATTAGCTTCCACAGCAACTGATGTCAGCAGCACTTGCGGCAACGTCGAAGCACCTGGGCCTGCCGCTGTAGCAAAGAAAGTTTCTCGAAAGAAGACAAGGAAATTGCCGTCGATGAACACGACATCGCCGAACACAACTCCAGTTTCCTTAAGCGTTAACAGTTCCGCTACGACAACGAGTCTTCCATCTCCCGTTTCAAGCCCGTCTCCGATATCAAGTGTTGACTCCCTCGATCCCACACTGCTGCATGTGCGTTCGCCCCATCAGTCCAGCGACGTTTCACACAAGAAAGTCAGGTCTTTTTTTTCGTCGTTTGCCAGCCGCCTTGGTCCCTTGTTCTCTCTTGGCCCGAGCACTTCTCGAAAACCTCGACGGCCTGTGCCTCCTCAGAAGCAATCTGATCCAGTCACAGTAAAAGAAGAGCCAATGGGTTTCGACGAGAATGTCGGGTCGATATTATCTACCCGGGACTTCTTCACGCCAATTATTGATGAACATGGTTTCAGTGGTGCGGACGTTACGGAAAGTAGTGTAGCAAATATGGGAGTTTTTCTGCTCCCAGAGGTGGCGATACCACGAGTTGTGCCGGATTATAATGTGTCACTGACCGACGAAAGGAGTTCAGCAAATGATTCTAATTTTGTGCCATCAAATGCACTGCCAGCTATACCAGACCCATTCGAAGAGCAGGACCATGGAGTACAATGCTTTGGCATCTCTCACGACTTTCTTCGGCCGGACTATTCTGATCAACTGCTCTTTATCCTCTCACAGCCTTCGCATACGGTACCTCTGGTTCATTCTGCGGTCGACTTGGGAGATCAGCATGACCTTGTCACTGCCCTGCAGCGCCAGAATCAGCTCCAGCAACGACACCAGCAGCATGAAGACCAGTTGCAAACAAGGCCAAACAGTGCGCCGGATTCCTGCCGGACACTATGGCGGAAGCAGTCACTCGGAGACCTTCGGAAAGATATGATCTGGCAAGACAAGCTGCCCGGTCGGAAGCGTTCACATGAGGACTTTGCTCTCGATGACGACCAGATCACTCTCACAGATGCGCAGCATCAGGAACTTCGACGAGCGGCGTCCGCCGAGATGCTCATGCTCAGCTCCGCTCGAGATTGGCATCCTAGATATCCCACTTCGTTGCAGGGTCCCACGTTGCACGCCAGTGAGGAGACGTTGATTGGTGGCAGCCCTAGGGAAGCCTCCCCTGGCATGCCAAGTCAGCCAGTTATGCACCGGGCTTCTACTACCAGCCCACAGTTGACACAGAGTGCACCAGATGAGCCATTAGCGATTGATGGGGACATCAGAATCACCGTGCAGGAGCACGAGCATTTGGCTCATCTCGAACAAACAATCTGTGATAGCACTTCTTCCATTCTGTCACAAGCTGAGCAGCTCGTATCAAGCATGCGAACCATGTACAGCGATTCGTTCGCCATGCAACAGGTTGCCTCGGCGCCTCCAACCGTCCGCGAAGCAGCTGCATGGACGTCTATCAACAAAAGAAATGCGCACGCTACTCCAATCACTCCTCCGGCAAAGGTATCACTGCCAGGCGCCGTGTTCATCAATTTCACCGAAGAGGATAAGGAAAAAATAAACAAAGCAGTCGCGCCCTCGGGATCTAGTAAAGGCGCTAGCAAGCTCAGACAAAGGTCTCAAGATATAGTTAGGAAAGAGAAAGGAAATCGGCAGACGTAGATGTGGGAAATTTTGAACGCATTGCTTTGGCGCTGTTGTTGTTCTATTCGGTCAATTGAATTTTATTTGGAGTCATGAATCTGGCGTTAAAGTGGATTGAGGTCATTCTTATATTGATGTAGCATTATTCTTAGTATTTCTTTGTTTGGTTAATGATCATTATTGAATCAGACGATGAGCCCGCCACTTCATGACGGAAGCGCACCATGCCAACCTGCAGTTAAAGCCGGAATACTAATACGGCCACATATGACCAGGGCAGTCAAATCTGAATGTACACTCCTGACACTTTCTGCAGAACTTATCAGTCACAACGCTGGGCTGCTTGTAAAATTTCCTTTCTTACGGTATTTTGGGCAAATAAGTTAACGTTAACTGAAACTTATTGGTAGACGCTGAGGGCTAGGGTCTCCAAACGGAACGCCTGTTGACATTGAGTCGCAAGGGATTACGCAAGCTCTCCAGCATTTATTTATATCAAGGTATCTTCCGCACCTTCGGTGGCAATAAGTCTGTAGGTGCAATGCCGATTACTAGGGGTAATGTATTTCCTTTATCTTTACTGTAAATCAGTAGTAGCCTAACCATCGCAGAATCACTTTGGGCGGCACTGCCGTCGACTGCCACAGGCGTGCCTTTGCATATCTCGTACGACCCTAGATCTGATCGGCTGGTGTATCCCAGTAACAAGTCAATCCACCTTCGTTCGCTCTCCAAGCCCTCCTTATCTACTCAATTCACCGGTCACATTGCCTCGACGAGCGTGGCCAAGTTCTCCCCATCAGGATATTACGTTGCTTCCGGTGATATTTCGGGTACCGTTAAAATATTCGACTCTTCATCCGCGACAGATGATCCTGAGATTGTGAAGGGAAGCTTCTCGATCATTTCGGGCAGAATTAATGACCTCGGATGGGATTCAGAGAGCAAACGCATAATTGCAGTCGGCGATGGCAAAGAACGATTCGGCCACTGTTTCACGTTCGACAGCGGCAATAGCGTTGGTGAAATTGCGGGACACTCCGCCCAGATCAATGCAGTAGACATTCGACCCACGCGCCCGTTCAGAGCCGCCACCGTCGCCGATGACAACGGGTTAGTATGGTTGACGGGGCCGCCGTTTAGGTTCGCAAAAGCTGTGCGAGGCGAGCATACAAATTTTGCGACAGATGTCAAATTTGCGGTTGATGGTGCGTATGTGGTTAGCGTTGGAATGGATCGCAAGATTGTGGTGTACGACGGTCGGGAAGGTGATGTGCTTGCAACAGTCGACGATGCCCATTCGGGTGGCATCCTGGGTGTTGCTTCGGCGAAGAACGAGGATGGCACGCCTGTCTTTGCTACTGCGTCGACTGATGGAAAAGTCAAGATGTGGACGTATAAGGACACGAAAATTGAAAATGTGTATACTTGGGATGTTGCGACTGAGCATCTTGTTGGCGTCACTTTCACAACCATGAGCAAGCTAGTTGCCGTCTCCTTGTCTGGGGACATCTACTACCTCTCTACAGGAGAAACAACGGCTACACAGACCATCTATGGACACCAGAAGGCAATTACTGCCCTGCGCGTCAGTTCAGACGGTAAAAAGTTGTACACCGGAAGCTATGATGGCCGTTTAATAGAGTGGGATATTTCTTCCGGCGAGTCGGCGGTGGTTGCGGGTTCTGGCCACGGTAACCTCGTTGTTGGCATAGTTGAAGCTAACGGAACGATATTTACAGCTGCATGGGATGACACGGTCAAGGTAATTAGCGGGGCAAAGTTCACGTCGAATTCACTGTCAGCGCCCTCGCAGCCGAAAGGAGTAGCTGTTGCTGGCGATCATGTTGTTCTTGCGACAGAGGACATGATATATGTATATACGACCGACTTGGTGCTGGTGTCCAAATATAAAGCCAATTCGATTACTGCGGTCTGCGCATCAGACTCTATTGTTGCCGTCGGAGCGCAGGATGGGTCTGTTACCTTATTGACTGTGCCTGATCTTAAGCCCAGTTCGACCAATATCCCGTCATCGCGTGCCTCTGTGAGTGCGTTGGCGTTTTCCCCACAAATTGATGATCAAGGTCGGCATCTATTGGCTATCGGCGACTCGACCGGTAAGATAGCAGTGGTGAATGCCCGTGACGGGAGTGTCATTACAACACGATGGGCATTCCATACAGCACGCGTCACAAGCATCGCTTGGCGGGCGGATGGAAAGTACGCGGTGACTGGTGGATTGGACACCAATATATTTGTTTACAGCGTGGACAAGCCGGCAAAGAACGTGAAGACATTAGGAGCGCACAAGGATGGTGTTAACGGCGTGGCCTGGGTTGGGGACAACAAGGTTGTCAGCATTGGAGCAGATGCATGTGTCAAGTGGTGGAATGTTGCATTGTAGATTATAGACTATGTCGTCTAGAGTGTTTGGATAGAGCGCTAGATTATATGTGCAGCCAAGAACAATTTGCCACGAAGTGGGCCTTAGCTCATTCAGCAAGCTTCTAAAATTCATTACTTTTGTATGATATCTTGCAAAAACCAAAAGAAGCTATGGTGCACGCCGGTTAGTCGTTGAATGTACGTAATCGTTTCAAAATTTTCGATTAACCCTACGCTGGACATTATTTCCATGCATATCAACAAAACAAGCGCAAGTACGTCTAATTTACATTTCCAGTTCTAACGACGGAGGCATCCGTCGATGTGATTTATATTTTTTCACCGCATAAATCGCTGCTTTTCCGGCCAGGTCTCGAGTATAAGCTTCTATACATCGCCACGCGTATCTAGCAAACTTCCTAACCTTCTCAATGGGAATTGTACTAATCCAGAATTTCTGGGACACGAGCTTTGAGCGCTGCATAAGAATATTTGCATTCACTTCTTGCTCGTCGCTTCGCCGCTTACCACGTTCTTTCTATGAAATTGCACTCACAGTGAAATTTCGGATACATGGAAAAAATATGGGGAGTGCCAGCCAAAGCATGTTCCAGTTTGGACGGCTGAGATAAGAAGTCAGGCTGCTGAGATAGCCGATGCATTGCACAACAAGAAGGCTGTGTTGTTGGCTCCATATGCCACAATTTATTCTTGCAGTCCAATTTCATATCCGCAATCCACAATCGTCTCTCCTCTAGGATCGTTAATTCTCTCCTTCTTCAACATAGCGTAGCATAGCTAAGGCGTTAATAGATTGCACCAACTCGGAGTCGAATGCATATTCTTCTACTTCGATATCACTATCGATATCTTCGAAGCCCATGCCATGATTTCCATGTTGTTGTCAGCCTCAGTTTCAGAGTCGAATTCTGGCATTGACATTTCCTCTAACTTGACAACCTTCTTCTGCCGAGCTTGCTAAAGACCTTTGTGATCGAGCCGGCATACTAAAATCAGACGAAGCAGTGGATGATAGCGAATGACATTCTTATAATAGAGAGGGATTGGTTTTTGATTGCGACGCGTTGTTGACGGCAACACGTTAAATACATAACTGTTCATTGACATTCGATGTATGGCATATTCGTCAAAATATTAGTAAGCATACCTTATTTTTGAAGGTACCGGACTTTTCATTCACTATAGTAAACCACCACTGTACCCCACCACAGGGTACCAAGCTTAACTCTTGTACTTCTAATTATTTTAGATAGAATTAAAGCAATTTCCATTAATTCTGAACCTTTAAAGACAGGGATATATTTTATAGAATGATTTATTATGATTCGCTGTTGTTGATGCCTTGTTAGAGTGGGGTGGGTACGGTCAGCGACTAACCCGGCTTGCACCACGGCTTCTTTAGCCCTATCTATCCCATTAGGAAAAGCGCTGTCGCGAAACTTAAGATATCACAATCGTTTGGTTGGTGTGTCAAATAATCATTAATCAACGTCTATTTCAACGGATAC
Organism: Lipomyces yarrowii; assembly: GCA_030407185.1. NCBI lineage: Eukaryota > Fungi > Ascomycota > Lipomycetes > Lipomycetales > Lipomycetaceae > Lipomyces > Lipomyces yarrowii. Next base: position 10,316 of record JANJPG010000194.1, read on the forward strand.
AGTAGTGCATTCTACAGTTCTACTTCCCATAACATAAATCCGAGAATTAAGCCAAGTAGTAGTATTACTCTGCTAGAATGCCATAGATTTTCGTCGCTTCGTGACTAGTTTGGACCCGTCATCCAAGGCCTGTGATCAGACTGTGAGTTGTGATTATCTCTTATCTCGCTTGAGTAAGCCGGCCAAGATTAACTAAAATTTTGTCTTTGACCCGAGGAAGTGCATTTTACTGTACTCGCAAAAGAGCCTGTATGATACTTTAACTTGCACGTGGCCTCCGGCCCGGGCTGCCTGACGTCCTGTAAGGGTTTGAGTGACTCTCATTTCATACGCAAATCCCAAAACTGTTCTCCGACACACTTTCGAAAGCCCAATTTTTATAAGTACTTTCTACATATCTCAGTAAGGGTAGGATCCATGTCTCTCGACCAGCAATTCCTCGAAATTGACGACTCGAATGAGCTCAGTAAGTTACTGACTGCTGCGATTAATGTTCAATGGGTCTGCGACTAACAATTAATTACTCTTAACAGAGTTTACCTCGAGACGATCGGTCGTTCACTCCACCAGGGGCATCGTCTCCTGCACGCAGCCTATGGCTGCTGCCGCCGGTCTGAAGATACTGAGAATGGGTGGCAATGCTGTTGTATGTATTTTATTTCGTCATTTGTTCTTAGTGCCCTCGTTGCTGGATGTTCGCGTAGCGAACTTAACGAACTTATCAGCACGTGCCGAGGAGTGTTACTAGGTCCGATTTCCTCTTGCGGAGTCTTATCGACAAAGACCGCATCCAGATATTTGATTGTAATACGATTTTACAATTGCATGTGTGGATTACAGTTTGAGCTGCTGGCGAACGCCGGCATCCGCTGATAGAGGATATTGCGGACCTACTAATTCTTCTGGACTTTAGATATATGTATCTCAATGCTAATTAAAACAGGATGCAGCAGTTGCTACGGCTGCTGCGCTCACGGTCCTCGAGCCTCACATGGTGTCTGCCGCCGGCGACGTCTTTGCTCTTTTCCACAACGCCAAAGACAATACTCTAAAAGGTCTCAACGGTTCCGGCCGGGCCCCTGCTGCCCTGAATATCGATTACCTTGCATCCAAAGGGTTCACTGGCCACAAACTGCCGCCCAGCTCCGTGCACTGCGTAACAGTGCCGGGAGGTCCTGCTGCCTGGATTGACGCTCTCGAGGCGTGGGGTTCTGGAAAAATTACCATCGCCGATGCTCTGGCTCCTGCCATCGAGTATGCTGAGTTCGGGGTACCAATCAGTGAGGTCTCGGCTGGCCTGTGGTACCGCGGATACCAGATTATTACCTCTAATTCTCCGAATGGTAAGGATCTGCTTATGCCGGATGGATCCACGCCCAAGACCGGAGACCTATGGGTCAACAAGCACTTGGCCAATACTTACAAGGAGGTCGCCAAGCACGGTAAGGCCGGTTTTTACGAGGGCATCGTTGCCGAGCGCATTGTCAAAATTGTTCAGGAGATGGGTGGTGTCATGACGCTTGAAGACCTCAAGTCCCACACCTCAACATTCGTCGAGCCGATCTCGATCGACTTCAACGGACTAACACTGTGGGAATGCCCACCTACTGGTCAAGGCATTCTTGCTCAGATCGCTGTCGGTGTCGTCCGAGAGTTGGTCGAGGACGAGCTTGTCCCTCCGCCATCATCATGGGTTCACAACTCCGCTGCTTACCTCCACATGGTTATCGAAGCCCTCAAAATCGCATTCCGCGATGGAGAGGAATATGTCGCTGACCCTGAGCGCGTCAAAGTTCCAGTGAAGGAGCTCCTTGACAAGTCATATCTCAAGAAACGCGCTGCTGAGTTCGATCCAACCAAGGCTAAACCTCAGTATGCGCCTGGTCTTCCAAAGACTGCGAACGACTCCGATACTGTCTACTTGTCCGTTACCGATAAGGATAGCAACGCCTGCTCATTCATTAATTCCGTAGCTGGTCTCTTCGGTACTGGTATTGTCCCGGAGGAGTCTGGCTTCCCACTCCTTAACCGTGGTGTGAACTTTGTGTTGGACAAGACTGCTCTAAATTGCCTTGAAGGCGGTAAGAGGTGAGATGTTCGGTTACTATTTTGTTCATTTCTTTTGCATGGTGTTTACTTATGCGGTAGGCCTTACCACACAATTATTCCCGCCATGTTGACCAAGGACGGCGAAATCTACGCCTCCTACGGTGTTATGGGTGGTTTCATGCAGCCACAAGGCCATCTCCAGGTCCTCCTCAATCACTCTATATTTGGCCTTGACGAGCAGAGGTCTCTTGATTCCCCTCGCGTCTGTATCACTCCAGGGCGTGTGGTTGATGGCGTTACCCTGACAAATGTCAATATTGAAGGCGAAATTGATCCCGCCGTTGTCGACGAGCTCAAGAAGTTGGGCCACGAAATCACCTGGCAGAAGCGATATGACCCCCTTTTCGGCCGTGGCCAGTTTATTAGACTTAAGAAGCTCGATAACGGAATCACCGTCCACAGCGCTGGTAGTGACCCGCGTGGTGATGGTGCGGCATACCCATACTATGACTAATTGTATAATGAAGATGCTGGCTGCCTTTAGGGTAGTCAGCAAAAAGTAATTCTCAGCGAGACATGTCGAGACCAATTGTCGCCATAATCAACACTAATTTAACGTAATACTGATATTTTGATTTCGCATACTAGATAGGAATGTATATATGTCAATGTATTGAATAGTACCAGCTAGTCGCGACAAGTACCCAGCCTTATATATCCACACGTAACTCCTTGAATGCCATTGAGCAACAGTACTTTTTCTCCTTCTTGGACACTGTCCTTCAATACCGCTTCACCATCCTTCATTTCCCGCAATAGGCCTCTGTCTATCAGCTCAGCCTTGACCGCACCGCGTAAGCCGCCGATGTTGTCGCTCGATGGCGTAATCCACTCGCCATTTCTCCAGAATGCCACGTTTGTGAGACTGCCTTCCGTTACCTGGTCCTTCTCGTTGACGAGCAACACTTCCATGGTCGAGCTGAGCGGTAATCCGGGCGGTAGCACCCGTTCCCTGGCAGCGGTGTAAGGCTCTCGATTGGAGGTCTTAAACATTGTAATTGGTGTCTGAGGTGTCGTTGCGGAATCCAGGTACACAGCCCATGACGTCTCTGGCCGTGTGTCGTCCTTCAGCCCAGAGTACAAATCGAACCGGGGTACGACCTGGTTTGCTTCGACCTTGATATGGCCGTCCTTAGTCACCAGAGGCCGTAATCGCCAGCATTTATCTGGTTCTCCCACCGCACGATACAGAGCGCGTAGTAATGCCTCAGCGGTCACTACTTGACCTTTTTCCTTTGATATCTCCGGCCAAAAGTATTCATGTGCTGCGTTTAAACGAAATACGTGTCGTGGGAATAAGAAAAATAGACGTGGATCGAGAGCTGCTTGGCATGCCGCGAACTGCTCTGGACTGACGGGCTCTGAGAAAACAAGTGAAGGATCGTATCTAATAGCAGATGTTACGCAGAAGTTTGGATCGGACTCCGTCATTACACGTTATTTGAATCGTGAGGATGTAACAATGCAAATAATAGTGGAAACAGTTTA
>JANJPG010000195.1:0-13910 GCA_030407185.1 Lipomyces yarrowii
TCAAGACAAGCTCGAAACAGATTATTTCTACGGCGACGATTTGATCATTATGGCTGCCACCTGGTTACTAAAGGGCCGACCAGTCTCTAGCCCTGTTCCCGATCAAGACATTGTTCTGTTAGCCATCATTCTATTGGAGACAGCTGCTAGTCGTGACAAATACCAGTTTCGCATACGATTATGGTTGACGAGATTGTACCTCTATGTTGGCAGTTTTCAGCAAGCATTAGGCCACTATAGTGTGCTTGCTATCAAAAATGTCCAGATGGATGTTCTCTCGCACTACCTCCTCTCGCGCGTGTCGACAATTTGCCCGACCTGGAAGCCCTTAATTACTACGCGCGATATTTACGATTCAAATGCTGTTCAAACACCATATCACATTAAAAAGGTTTACGAGAGTAGCGCGTTTTCACAAGTTGCTGGTTGCATGGAGTTTGGCAAGCGGTTGAGCGAGAGCGTTAATAAAGGCATCTTATGCGTAGAAGCCAAACGCGTTGCTAGAATTCTCGGCATGAAGATGGACGGCTTGGCTATCAATCCGATGCTGCGTTCAACCAAGTGGAAAGAAAACCGAGATTTTAGTATTATCTATGGTTCTACAAGTGAGGAGACTCTTGAAGATAAATATCGAATAGGGCCCATCCAGACCGGGATTTGGGTGAACGCTCTTATTTTGAGGGAAACCATTATTGACGAACTTTTGACTCCGGATAAGAGAGCGGAGTGTACTTTATCTCTCAAGGAATTGCTTGAGAAGCAGAATTTGGAGAGCTTAACGCCCGTCGAGAAATGGAGCTTGGAGACTGTGCTGCAGCTATCTGGCATTGCTGATTCGGCCACAGCTGACGATGTTGCTATTTTCCAGAAGGCTTTGATTGAAGGTATGGAGAAGTACGCGAGCGCGAAGTCGGAAGAGGTATCGGTGTCATGGAAATCTCTCCATTCTATGTACACTGTTGTTGAAACGGCCATGGTTACCATTTCGTCCTTAGACAGTCTATGTGCTATTTGGGCGACTAAGAAGAATGGAAAAGTTGTCTCTTCCATCGTTGCGTGTAAGAAGGCAGTTCAAGCCGTTGTGGACGGCATAAAAGAGGATGCAAAAAGGTCGAAACTGGGGCGGGATAAATGTGTCCGCGACAGCGTGAAGCGGATATCGGAGCTCGATATCGTTAAGATGTTGGACGTAGGTTGATATTTTTAAAGTTGAATAATTCCGCGTATTGACAATTGGTACAGACATCCTCTATTGACCTTGAATATCTCATCGAACGAATCGGAAAGGGCCAAGATGAGAGTCTTACGATCCTGCGCAACATCAAAGTTTAGAGAACCAGTAGATGGCTTGGAATAAGGTGGGTTTGGAAAAAGTTTTGCATGGCGGTGGTCTTCGCTTGTATTAGACGGTCGACCAGACCCCCAGAGCGCAAATACATTAACTAATGTTGTTTGTGAATGGGATGTTTGGACCTTAAACGTTTGGGAAGTGGTCACAGCTATGACGTCGGGGTAGGGGTTGTTGGGGTACATCACAAAATGCAATCGTCACGACACTTGTAGAGCTACTTCATCCATCAAATCGTATATTTTTGTCTTAGGACGTCTCTCAAAGGCATTTAGAATTCAAAGGGGCAGTTTCTGAGCGAGGTTTCCTTGGCACGCAATCAACCCCAACCGTCGATTATTTAAACAGACAAACGTGCCTTCAACATAATAGATTATGGACGAAGAGGAGAAGATCGCAAATTTCTCTGCGATTACGGGCGCCAACATCGAGCGTGCCCGCCAATATCTTGGCGTTTGTGACGGAGATATAGATAGTGCGGTCAATCTGTATCTGGAGTCTGGCGGCGCATCGCTGGATGGCGGTCCCGCCCGATCAGATACTTTGGTGAATGAACCAACAGTTACTGTCAGTAGATCAATTACATAATAGACAGTTAGCAAAAGTGCTAACTATTGCAGGACAACGACGATGACGCTGCTCTGGCTGAGAGATTACAGCAAGAGGAAAACCAACGACAACCGGAATCAGTTCGAGAGCGCATAGCACCTAGGACGGAAACCTTGGTCGAGGACTTCGGATATTCTCCTTACATGAGTTCGTCGATCCCGTCTAGACGATGTACGTTTCACTAGTTAGGCATGAATAGTACGATATATTGTACTAACAGCAATAGCCTTGCCGCACTCAGTGTTCAATCAAGGCCCTGACGGGCTCCCGCGAAATGTGCATTTGACAGAAACACAATCCCGACTCGGACAGTTATTCAGACCGCCATTTGACATAATATCGAATTATGACATTGATACTGTATGCCATAAAACTGAGCTGTTCAGCCCGATGCGCTAACTCCGATCCACAGGCCAAAATTAAAGGTAGAGATCAGAAGAGATGGCTCCTGGTGAATGTGCAGGATGTATCAGATTTTCAGTGCCAAGTGCTCAATCGTGACTTTTGGTCGAACGAAGCCGTTAAGGAGACTGTTCGCGCGAATTTTATCTTCATGCAGTATTCAAAGGATAATTTTGATGGGCAGTCGTTCCTGTCTTATTACCCAACTAGGAAGTTCCCATATATTGCAATCTTGGATCCGAGAACGGGCGAGGAGATGAAGTCGTGGTCAGAGGTACCGGCACCAGAGGACTGGGTTATGTCGGGTATGGTTTACTCATCTTGAGTTTGGCAAGCTACTGACAACGTATAGTTCACGAATTTTTGGACAGATTCAGTTTAGATCCGAAGTCACGAAACCCACTTGGGAAAATGGCGAAACACAAGGTGATAATATTTGCAGCATTTATACCTTTTTCCGCAGTCAATCTAACCGATGTAGCCAATCGATCACATGTCAGAGTCTGAACAATTGAAGTTTGCATTGAAACAATCCTTAGGACAAGACCCCGACGAATCTGAAGTTGCTAGTGATATATCTAGCGTCAGTGCTGCTGACAGCATGTATGAGGATGACTCGGTAGAGGAATTGAGCTCGTCATTCCGCGACAAAGGAAAGAAGAAGATCGAGGTTATAGACCTTGACGACGATGCGCCAATGCCCGAGCCAGAAGAAACTGCCGAAGGTGAGTTTACAGACTGTTGGGTGTCGACTGCGGATTATTGACAAGTGGCAGACCTTTTTGCGACGATACAACCGGTGGAACGATCAGAACCGCCGCCGGATCCTACTACAACCACTCGTGTGCAGATCCGACTTGGGGATGGATCGCGAAAGATTAGACGTTTCAATCTCACTGACCCAGTTCGCAACTTGTTTGAATACGTCAAAGCAGACTTTCCTGAAACACGAGGTCGACATTTCCAAATAATCAGCACGGATAGAAAGAAGCTGATCGAGTTCTTGGACCAGACAATTGAAGAAGTTGGCTTAAGGAACGCTGTCGTTCTTGTTGAGATTGAGGAGGATGAGTAGATGTTAGCATATTCACAGACTAATGTGTTGAGTGGTTGGAATCTGAAGAGGTTCTAGCCTAATCTACAATTCGCTTAAAATATTACAGCTCCATCAGCTACTGACTGACTGTTTCTGGCAGTTCATACTTATAGTGGCTACTCAATCCTGAATATTGCAATGTAAATTTCTTGTGTGGTTGCCAACGGCTCGATGACGTGCCCTAGTGTAAAGCACGCGTCTCGTAAAGCTTAACTTTTGTTTACGCGTGCCGCACGAAGTATTTGTCCCGGCAAAGTTCGAACAATTACATCTCATAACAGCTCAGCCGCAAATGACAATAGTTTTCTTAGCTTTTACCGCTATCGTCAAGTAGATATTCAATTCTTGACTTTTACGTCCATAGAGGAGAGCGCAAGGCATGATCAATGGCGGGGCCAATAGGGTCACCTGCCAGCTCCTCGGCCATTAATCCGGATGATTACTATATCAAACAGCAGCGGATAGGCGGTGGCAGCTTCGGAAATGTGTATAAGGCGTATGTGTGCTTATGAAATATATGAGTTTTGTGCATCAGGTACTAACTAGTTGTCAATGATAGTATTGACCGGAGGACGGGGCAGGTGGTGGCCATCAAAGTCATCGATCTAGAAACCGCCGAAGACGACGTGGAAGACATAGTGCAAGAAATAAAAATTCTTAGTCAAATGAAGTCGCCGTATGTAACGCGCTACTTTGGGAGCTATCTTAGTGGTGCGAAGCTCTGGATCGTTATGGAATATTGTGGTGGTGGATCTTGCGCCGATTTGGTATTACTAGCAAACTAAAGTACCTTGAAGCCGATTCTAACAGGTTTACTGCAGATTAAGGCTGGAGTGATTCCAGAGGAGTATATTGCGATAATAATGCGTGAGATTCTCAAAGGTCTAGAGTACCTGCACTCTGAACGCAAAATTCATCGAGATATTAAAGCTGCTAATATCTTACTCACATCAAGTGGGGAGATAAAGTTGGCCGATTTTGGAGTTAGTGGCCAATTGACAGTAACAACACTCAAGAAGAAGACGTTTGTCGGAACCCCGGTATACTCTCATTTGCGATTCATGGTTCTAATGCCTGCTGACGAGTATAGTTTTGGATGGCTCCGGAAGTGATCAAGATGAGCGGTTATGACTTCAAAGCTGACATTTGGTCTCTGGGAATTACGGCTATCGAACTAGCGAAGGGAGAGCCATCATATTCAGATATTCATCCAATGAAAGTATTATTGTTGATTCCTAAAAATCCGCCACCAAGACTAGAGGGTGATTTTTCCAGGCCATTCAAGGAATTCGTGGAGCTTTGTCTGCAGAAGGATGCGCGACAGGTATGATGTCCCTTATGATTTGCGGTGGACTCTGGCTGACCACGATGGTGCTAGCGACCAACTGCCAAGGAGTTACTGAAAACCAGATTCATCCGAAGCGCAAAGAAGGTGTCGTATCTAACCGAATTGATTAAGCGGAAGGATGCTTGGCTTAGCGACCCTAAACGCCGGAATCAATTGGTGAATGATGACGGTTCGGATCAGGTTGGAAGTTTCTCTACCCATAAGACGAACGCCTCGGCATGGGAGTTCGACACGGTTAGGCCCATGGGTAAGTTGCAACAAGCATCGTCCTTGCGCGGGAGATACAACACGATTCGGCTAAAATGGCCGGCGTCGGAGGCTCCTATTCATGAAGCGAGTTTGAGTATGAAACCACCTATACCTGGACAGACACCAAAACCATTGCCTGCTGCCACCTCACTCTCATTGGAGTCCCACCTCGCAGAACCACCAAGCGTGCAACAGATTCTTTCTCAACTAGATTTGAATAACACACCATCTACTCACAATGCAGTGATGATGGCAAACGGGTCGCATAACAACAGAACCATTCGGCAAAATCAACATAGCATAGCAGATGCCCAGACATCACCGATCCGTTCAGCTGGACAGTTATCAAGGGAGCATCTATTTACACCCACTAGTTCTCCAAAAATTTTACATACGCCGCGTGGACTACAGGATGTCGTCATCACAGATGATGACGACGACGATATTGGCATCGTCAGTAGCGGCGACGGAGGACGTAACCACGATGATATATTTGTTGACAGTAATGACGACGACAGTCCACTTGGAGTATTTGAGGGTCTCATCCTGCCAGCATTATTTGAACTGGAAAGGCGAGCAAGAACAGAAAAGACGCGCGCGGTAGTGCGAAAATTGAAGAAAGCTATCGAGACTGCTGAAGTTGAAGAACCTGGCATTGGTGAGACATTGGTGGAGGAGCTGTTGCGGAGTTTGCAGACAGTAAATATTGTCGAGACATGATATAACTCGTCTCTGTATTGTTTTCATTAGGATGGTACTTCACATAGAATGAAATGGAGTCAGTGAACAATGTTTTATTAGGTGTCGGTTTCGCTATGCCTGCATGTTCTGGAAGTCGCTATATCGAAGTTGTTACTATTCCCTATGTTTATTCTACTTGGTCCAAAAACTCCAAACCCAATGTACATGCCTAATGATACAGTTTGCCAGCTGCCCATTCTAATTTCTATTTCTCTCTTGTTGATAGTCTTTTCGTCCAACAATGCCCTTATACGATTTTAGGATACGCTGAAGTCGTAGTCGTCTGGCGTTTATAAATCTTCTCCTCGCCGACTCTGACTCTTTGCCACCACTTGGTCGACCGCGTCGATTTTGCCCCTTGTACCTGCTTTGTTCTTCAGGCCTCATTCTTCTTCCCCTCCTTCCCTTTCTTTCTTTTCTTGTCCTTTCCACTACTTTTCCTCTCTTCTTTGTCATCATTTTCTTCCAGCACTTCAATCTCTCTTTTCTTGACCTTGCCGCATTCTTTCTTCTTCTTCTCCTTCTTCTCCTTCTTCTCCTTCTTCTCCTTCTTCTCCTTCTTCTCCTCCTTCTCCTTCGTATCTAACCTTCCCTCGCTCTCTCCTTGGGGTACCGTTTTATTGTCCGCACCAGTGATGATATACTGTTCATCATCGTAGTGCTTTCGCTTCCGACTGCTTTTGCTATGATCCTTGGACTTCATAGTCTTCGTTAGCGTGCTACTATTGGAGTCTTCACTAGCAATTGAGGTTATGTCTGCATGGGAATTCTTGCTCTCCTTTTGGCGAATGTCACCATCAATCGCATTCGAGTTTGACAAGCCGGGCGTAACAGACACTTCATCGTGGTCCTTTCTATCCAACTGCAATATGTGCTTGCTGATTGTGGCACCCAATCCTCCGCCCTTGACAAATTTAACCCGGGCTCCCCATTTTCCCCGATTATACGACTGACTAATCTTCGTCTCCCTCTCCCACATTGTCTCCTTGTCGATATCCGAATTTTCACTACTGCTTTCTACACTGGATGGAGTGTTGGTACCACTATTAAGCCGACTCAATAGCTCCTGAAATGAATCCAGACCAGGAGCCCAATTGTTGGCATCTTGATTGGCTTTCGCTGTGGTTGCACCGAGACCTAAATTGTCATCCTTCAGCTTGACCTTGATATGTGTTGTAATTGAGTGAGATGAAGCTGAAAGTCCAAGGCCTGTGCCTGGTTTCCATCCGAGCGTTGAAAGATGGCGATGTCCGAAACGGTCGGTATCTACGTTCCAGTCAGAAACGATTTTCTACAGACACAGACTCCGTCGGGAACAGTTATTAACTTCCACATACCATTAGACCAACTCGTATTTCTCGGATCATAAGCAATTTTTTGCCTAGTGCGAGGTGCTGCTAATCCAACCATTGCTCTTGCCAGTCAGTATCAAGAACAAGGATGTCGTAATAATACAGGGCGCCAGATCCAAAAAAATGTAAATCTTCAAAGGCAAATCTTCAAAGGCTATAAGTTACAATTTTTTTGCGCCGCTGGAACCCTAATTTCTCCTATACCCCTAACCCAATAGTTAATATTTATTGCTTTTCTTGCAATTTTTAATGGGCAATATCAAAAAGGCCACTGAAATGTTTCAATATGAGCTATTTCTCTTTGGGACACGCTAAAATTTTCATTTCTAGTTTGTTAAGACGCGTCAAATTCGAAGGGCAGTCAAGTTGCGGAGTTTTCCTTCTCAACAATCCTACAGCACATTGGACTTACATGGAACTCGAACTGCCAAATTGTTGCCGTCAGTTGGAGATCAGTTTTCAGGCATCAATGCCTTCAAGCACGCGATGAAGTCTATTGCCATAGTGGATGGTGATCAGTACGGTACGACCTAGTCCGATGAGACAAGAGTCAGTTGAAGTGCAAAGAAGACTGTCGCCAGACATTGCAGGCAAGGCGCGAGAAGGATGGAAGATTATGGCAACCAACCGCGTCCATAATTGCAATCAAATCGTAGACAAGGACAGGCACGCCAATACGCTATGGGTATCCGAGACCTATGAACCCGAGTTCGAACGCAAGCGAGGCTATAGACCGACCGACTTGAGAGCATATGTTCATCTCGGCAAAAAGGTAGCTAGCTAAATGTTGACCTTCATGCTTCGGTAACAAAGCTGGCCGTATTGTTCAAGAGTTGATCGACGCCGTCGCGGACATTTTCCGGAAACGAATCACCCGCAATGTCTTCGACACTTGCACGAAAACTTCAGAAGAAAAGTTGTCAAGAGTGTGGAGGTCGCTGCCCTAAGCTACAAGGTCGCTTCAAGACCAAGTAAAAAAGAAAGGCATGATGTCCTTGCTACAATAAGCGACGAGGGAGCCGAATGGCTGAAGGACTGCGAGCCTGAGCATTGGGCGGATAGCCATTTTCCAGGACGGCAGATAGGACATCGCACATCGAACATAGCCGAGAGTTTCAAAACAATTCTCGAGCCATGCCAGTCCTGTCAATGTTGGAGCATATTCGGTTGTAGACTATGGGTTCCAGGACCCAATGTCTCAAAGAAATCCTGAGAGACGGGGCAAGAAGATTTCAGAATTCGCGGCCAAGGAATTGACAAGATCTAGGGCGCTTTCACAGAACTATATAGTCGTACCTGCAAATTCGGACGTGTATGAGGTAAGGATTTCGTCCCAGTGGAATTTTTGATAGTTTGAAACCTTTCAGTGGCATTTTAGATATTTTAATTCATAGGATCACCTAGCCAAAAACTCAACAAACCCCGCAAAAATGCGAATAAAGCAGAGCATTGAGGGAGAACCCAAAGGGGTTACCAATCCACGAGGGACTTGGTATTGAGCAATATTTCTTTTCTGTGAATCCAGCAGTACCGATTCTGAACCGATATAAGTTTAGGGAGGCTTATGTGAGGTTTTAGGTGGACTTTCAAAATAGGTCGCCGGTGGATACGCAGTTAATAATGCCCTTACTCTTTCTCACATTGTATGGTGCAACGTTGAGAATATGTGAAAGTAATAAGCTTAGGTAAAAATCCACGTTGCAATTGACAGGGCCGGTATGCTAATTTCCTTCGATTTTTGAGAGAAATCATTGGAACACGGCGTGAGATGCTACGGTAATAGAGGTAATCCTAGCGGTCGCGCAGGGGAATCCGAAATTGTCACGGAATCTGAGTCCCGCCATGTTCAATTTATAATGAAATCCAGCTTCACCCGCTAAGCCAAGCCAAGCCAAGTCAGCCTATGCAGACTGCATTCGCGTCTCCCGCAATGACGTCACCACTGTACATCCATATCTGTCATGTATTGACTTCTTGTAAATATTGAAGCAATCGGCATAGGTGTACGACGCCCATTCTAAAGTGGCGCAACTCGTCAGGCTTCAGCGACACGACCACTGGGCCGACCTTTGCCAGAAACCAGGTTCTACTCTCTTTTGCAGCAGCTGCACCGGTAAAACACAACCAGACAATGGTCTGTCGATCGTCCTCCAGCCACTGACCATCATTAAGCTGAGAAAGATAAGTCCGGAGTTGTTCCACGGCCCCTTGGTTTTCATCTGACGAGAATGGAATTACTCGGCGCAAAGAGTTCAAGAGTATATACGCAGCACACCTGCAAGCGGCGTGCAAGAGGTTTCCGTCTCCCGGTTCGTCAGCCAGGAGATCCTCTTCCAAAATGGGGTCCCTGACGTATTTTTTGGATATGTGTCGAGATTTGAACAGCAAAGATGCCTGGTGGACCTGCCTTAGCAGATGCATCAAGGACATTGGAATCCGGGGAGCTCTAGCATCACTTTCGGATCTGTGCAAGACGGCAGAGAGAAGAGTTATTGGAAGCTCGGGGGAAAACTCGGGCAGTGACGAGGAGCCTAGGCTGTCATAATGGGGTCGTGAGGCATTGAGAACTGCGTCGCCAATATCGATCCTGCCAATAAAATAAGCTCGGTCCGCATCCGCTTTTGGAGGCTCACGCAAGACAGAAGAGAAAAAATTATATGTTTCTTACAGGATAATTAGATGTGAGAGGTATCCACCGAGACCTAGGTTGGTCAAACCGCCTTTGGCTTTCACCATCTCTTTTAGGCCATTTCTATGAATCTGGGCTTCTTCTACACGACAATTCATGCTCTAGATACAATTAGTCCAGCATACTGTAATACAACCAAATGAACTGCATTGCTTACCTCATAATGCCACAAATACAAGGCTGTCGCTACGCTGGTGTCCGGTAGCTTTTGTGTTGAAGACATACTATTGATTAGCAGCCGTGTTGCCTGGCGCCGATGATAATGAGTCACTGGGTTGTCGCACTCGCCGCGAAGCACATCAAGATGTGAAGATGCCGCATAAAGTATGCCATGAAACATACACGGATCTGAGAAGGCGGCCTGCATCCATGAATTTAGTGAGAATGAATGTGCAGCGCCAAGGTCGATTCCAGCGAAGCTAGGGGATGATAGCTCGTAATCTGCGCCAGATTTAGCATTGCTGAGGATATCTGTGTATCCATACGGAAGCAACCGAATTAAGAAATTGGGGATGGCTTACAATGGTTGAGAAGAAATGGCATATACCATCTTGAAGGGACAGGATACTGAATCGGCGGATCAATATTTATCGGACTGGGAGAAGGATGGTACGTGTACATCGATCTAGTTGGGAGAAGGTTTGTTAAATTTTCCAGCTGCGCTCGTAGCTTGCGGATTTCATGTTGAGTCCGGTCCTCTTCATAGTTACACCTTCGGAATTTGCTTCAGAGGCATTAGTGAACCGAGTACAACACGTACGACAGAGGCGGCCGGAAAGGCGCGTTCGTGGAGCGGATTCTACTCACGTTTTGCAAGATGTACACGTAGGAAGCAGCTTATCACATTTCTTCTTTCGTGATTTGCAGATTTCGCACGCTTGGTTCGCGTACCGGGTTGTCATCCTATGACGACCTTTATTTGATGGATCTCAATGATTAAAACAGAGTTTGCGTCTCAACTCGTAAATGTATCCGGGATTGATTTTGGTGACTAATCGACGTCAAGCTGAGGGGAATTCTTACCTCATCCGTGTTTAGACGTCGGCGGTTGCTTATAGTAGTCTCACGGTTGGTCCGAGGGAGCGCAAGACGAACAAGAGTGATCGTTAACACTTAGTGCGGCGCGGGGCTGATTGTTGCAACCTCAGGCTAAGCCTGTTTGGGCGCACGATTTTGGTTCTTCGTCCCAAGGTAATTTAACCGAGCCCGTGAGCGTTGGGCATTAAGCGAACTTGAATGCCAGTACTGAGCTAAGGGGTTCCATCTCTGGACTTTGAGCAATTGGTAACTTTCGTGCTCCTGCTGGGCTAGAGCCTCCCGTTGACTTCAGCCATCGTGCCCTTTAACCGTTACTCCCGAATCTCGCAAAGCTACCCAACTTTGTAATTATAGCGGCAAGAATGCGCCCCATGTCAAGCTTAGAAACTGTATTTTCTAGCGAGTCCGAGTAGAGATTTCACAAAAGGATTCGTTGAAGACAAAGGAAAAGACGAAAAAAGAAGAAAAAGGCAAGATATGGCAAGGCGACGCGATGTATATGGCTCACGTAATCAAGAAATAACTGCCAAAATTTAGGAAGTATGCAATCGATTTAAATTTCTCTAGCGTCGCACGAAAAGAATTCAAACCTCAAAAAATCAGCCGGAACACCGACACCTAGATACACTTGAAGCTGTTGGCGGAGTTCTTATCGCCTCCCACGTACTGCGCGATTTGGGGATAGGGACAGAGAATACGTCCCATCTTGGCGCCAGTGCAGGAGTGCACGATCTCCGCGGACAGAGTATCGGGAGATTGTTTCTCTTCGACCCAGGTTACCAATGCATTCAGAGGGTCACTGGGCACAGCCCCAATAGTAGTTCCTCCCGCGCAGTGATCAACGCCAGGCGCGAGGAACAAACGGAAAAAATCATCAACTTTCGCGGAGCCGCCCATGAGCCGTTCAACCCGAGTCCGGTACTGGATAGACCCCTTGGGGAAGATCAACTGATCCGAGAGGCCATGCCACATGAGGAGCTTGCCTCCGGCACTGTGAAATCTGGAGAGGTCGGGATTATCAGTGCCGATGATGCCGTCATATTCGGCTGCGGACTGAGAAAATAGCTCTCCCAATTTTGTATAGTCGATGGCACTGATGTTGTAATTGGGGTCCTTGGCAAGGTAATAACGGATCCAGGCGTCATTGACAAAAAATGGGTTGCCAACGCGCTTCCCATTGACAACGGTAGTGTTTGCCAGACTATCCAGAGGAGCACCAACAGTCAATCCATACCAGAGGGACAATCCAGAGGGTCCAAAGGGCCCTTGAAGCAATTTCACAACGACTCTCGCGACAGACTCTGTGATTATAATCTTCGCCCCACCACAATTGACTTTCGATCCCACGAGTCTATACGGATTAAAGTGGCAAATGTCAGGGTTGCTGATGACGCCGTCTTGAATTCCGTCCAATTCGTCACACTGCGCAATCGCGGCGTCCGTAAATGCTTTCAGTTCGCATGGGGATGGGAAGGTCTCTTCCTTGGCCATGACGACTTGAGGCCACTGCTCAGCAACGACATAGGTTGCCCAGTTTATTGCAGGTGCACCAACAAGGATCCCATCAAAGAGGTCTGGATATCTCTGTGCAGCTGCCAAGCCTTGCCTGCCGCCAGTCGAACATCCATTCCAGTAGGAGTATCGAGGTTTGGCTCCATAGAACTGCTCTGTGATCTCTGTGCCGACAATCGCCATGTCATGAACAGACCGATAGGCGAAATTGGTTAAGGCATCCAAGTTAACGGAGCCGTCCGGTCGCAATGCCCATGCTCCCGGGCTCAAGGGATCTACCGTCACGCCGGCGTCGGTGGATGCCGAAGAATAGCCTCCTTGAACCGAAGGCCCCAGTGTCAAATCAAATATTCCAGCGGCATATCCCGATCCTCCATTGGCCTGGAATCTTCCATTCCATTTCTGTAGCGGCAGCCACACCTTGACGTGCACTTGATCCTGTGCGTTTGGATGCGTCAACACAACGTCCACGTCACATATATTCAGACCAACGACGGGATTTAGAAGAAATGGTGGAGTAGCAGGAACTGTGTAATTCCATCGCTCGGTTCCGTTTATGGATATCACTGCAGCCCCAGGAACATGTGGCGCCTTCAATTGCGCACAGGAGATTTTCCGGCAGCTCTGAACTGCATCGGTGGCAACCACAGCAGATAGCCAGGCCGTGGCTAGAAAGAGGAGAGGAGGCAAAATCATCATTGCAACAATATAGCTCAGTTGGAATATATTAATGTCTTGATCCAATGTGCGTATTACAATTAAAGGGATATTTGGCTCCTTTAAATCATCCTCATGGCGGTCATCTCCAGAACCATGCCATGGATCTCCTTACTGACCGAGTCGGCGGCTGAACAACTCATGCATATCTCTAATAACCATTACACGCTCTCATAGAAGAGCTGCGATGCGGGCCAAATCCGACCCTGACAGGCCTATACTCTTTAGACAATGTCGGGGAGCACCCGATCCTAGTCTAGAAAAGACAGGCGATCAATCGATGCGCCATGTGTCGGCCCCACACCGGTCGCTGTTAACCTTATGCAATCTAACCTTAAATTCAGCAGAAAATCCGTAAGTTACAAAAGCTAGTTAACGTTAGTTATACCTAATTAGTGTCAGGCTAGTTAACGGAAGCCTAACTTATACGACCTTTGTTTGCCTTATTGTTTCGGCTTTCCAATTGTGACAGGACGGCGGCCGGAGTCAGCAACTTGTTTCGGGCTCTCGTAAATTATGGCCGTAAATAATATAACTTACGGTTGAATCACAAGTTAATTGTGTACAGAAATTTACGGAATTTAACACTGGACACCTCTACGGATATAGTATATTGTAGACTAGGATTAAGGGGTAAGTATGTATACTATGTAGACCAGTTGTTGTCATGAGACAGAACGTATTTTATCAATATATAAGTTATTTATTTCCTTCTGCTGTGAAGAATCCAGACACTCTATCCGGAGGAATCCTTGCCTAATGCCCTTTATTAAACCAATTCGGGAATATTACCGTATCACGTAATTTTC
>JANJPG010000196.1:0-13953 GCA_030407185.1 Lipomyces yarrowii
GGCGTGGCACCCCTTTCCCTACACGGCGCTCTGCCGCTCTTAAAAGTCGGTTATCTCGGCATTGGCACAGCCGGGGCCAAGACTTCGGGCGGATAGTTTGGAGGATAGGACCCGTCTTGGTTCCGCCATACCCGCGGCCCGTCAACCTTTGCGTGTGGATAGATGAGACGTCCTCGCGTGTAGACTGAATCTTTTACTTTCTTGACGAAGTTCTTGTGGCGATGTTGTTTCTAAAAGGAAGGTTTCACTGCTACACGGTATCGTCTACAACTGTCATGAATGGTTCCCCCTTTCTATGTTGATCTCCAGAGATGCAGCGACCTACTTCTGTTACTAGTAAGGGCGAAACGCCATTGCTGTAATAATATATGAAAGGTCTCAAAAATGAGTGCACATTTATCTCAAATCAGCGCCATATTAAACCGGCTGGTCTCGGAGCCTTTTGTCAATCTCTCCTCGCAATATCGCGCCGCATATTTGATTCTACTGGTAGGTGGGACACTCTTAGGACTTTAAGATTTTTTTTCGCCCCACTTTGCAATTTACCTTAATTGACCCTGACCCAAGACTTCCCTCAAACGTTGGAGCCATCATCGCATAGAGGTGTCAGGGGTTATCCTGGCTCTTAAGAGTTGAGAAGTTCATTAATCATTATTCCCAGAAATGACGTGGCAATGCCCTATGATATAGGATAGGTATATTGAACTGACCAAACGAATACAAAAATCTGTCCAGCATAATGCTGCTATCGTGCGGCTTAGACGAGGTGACTCGAGCGTCACTCATACAAACTTTCAGGGGCCGTACCTGACGAGTCACGGACTTTCGGACTGCGGCCTTAACCAAGGCAATCCATCACCGTCCCTTCACATTTGCGATTCAATAATGACTTAGGTGCCACGAAATAACGAGCTAAACGATACAATGCTTGGGTATATAAGGACATTTCTTTAACATGTATTTAGTCAATCGTGTCTTATTAACTGAACAACCTTGACTATTAGTTTGTCCATATCGGACGCAGCTCTCATTAAGCTATTCAATATTTCTCTTTCTTCTTTGAGTTTTAACTTAATTCTCCTCTATTGTTAACAGAATACCATTGAACCGGGTTCAGCGAAGGGTTTACTCTGATCTGAATACAAACTCAGTTATGGTTTTCGATACCGTCCTGGGAACCAACAAGCATGGTTTACATAGAATGAAAATCAAGGGTCCGACTTCTAAATAAGCAGCTACTTACGATACAGTACATTTTCATAAAAGATCAGTACATATTTAATTATATCCCTGCACTCCCGACGAACTTTATAGCGAAAGTTCCACAGCGCATGAGTCACCCTTGAAGATATTTTCCATAAGTGCTGTCTCTTGGCACCAGGAAGTGCTTAGGCGAATCGATCTACCTCCGAGAATCCGGAAGCAGGTCAATCTCTGCAGCCTCGGATATTGATGAACTGTCAGCTTCTCTGGATACCCTGAACCGCTTGACCTGGCCCCTGGCCCGACGCACGGCTACTGGCGAATGACTAGTAGAGAATCCATCGACCGCCGAGCTACCGGGGTAGATCAAATTGTCTCGGACTGACGCAGCAGAAACCTCTTCAGCATGAATATAGCGTTTGAATTATGATGCAAGAGCCGGAATTGAAGAAAATGATGGCAAGAAATCAGTACGGAAGCCTAAATCGTTGTAACCGAGAAAGAGGTGTCGTCGGCCACAGACTTTCCACCTAGAATTTGCTCTTAGGAGTGTCATAAGATGTAAAAAGCCTGAGCGTATCTCGACGAGATTTATCTTGGACTTCAAGGTTATAAAGTTTCCTGCAGGATAGAATTCATTGTTCATGCCATCAGGCTCCCAACCAGGCTCTGGACTGCGCGGTCGTCCGCGGGAAGTCGTCCTGCAATCTGCAGCAGGATAGTCTTCGCCGAGCCCCTCAAGAACCAGCAGCCGCAATGCTCGGCTCGCTTGACCAATGACGCGGCCCAATGCGCTACCACCACGAGGGCGGCTGGGCTGTGGTGCGAAACTATGTGGTTAAAGTGATCCGGTACCTTGGTCAACCACGTCGCCATCCCCAGCCAGGCTGCTCCCCCTTCATCGGACGCAAAGCTGGTGTCAGAGCATTCAACCAAAGCGGCAATGGCTGACAGCGTGGCCACGACATCCCGGGCACTCTCCGGTTTTCCGAACGTCTCTGCCATGTGAGAAGGGAGCGCACAAAGGCGGTTGAGTAGAGCAGAGCGCGTGTCAAAGCTCCCTGCATCTGATGAGCACCTCTCTTTCAGGATTCTCCTCGCCTGAGCGAACGTTTTCTCTTGACGATCGTCATCGTCATTCCGGACGCCGCCGGGACGAAGCGCAAGGTCAGGGAGGAAGAAGTCCCGAACGATCGTCATGAAGGACTGTAGTTGAGAATCGGCCGCCGGCTCCGGGATGATCGCTTGACCTAACGCCCAGTGTGCACAATTTAGTATGCATCTTATTTGCCCGCCTGCCTTCTCCACCTCCTCTTCGACCCCGGCGGCCACCACACCCAAATCACTCTTTGTTGTCTCTTTCCATCCGGCGGAGAATTCTGAGAAGAATTGCGCCGATCGCTTGCGGTGGACACGCTCGATCGTTGTCTCGTCCGCAAACGCGGCCAAATGACATGCGGAGATGGCCAACAGGCCGCACATCAGCCATCGCCGCTGCAGGGCTTGATGAACAACGTCCGTCTGCCAGTGGTTCGTCCCGGGTCGTGGGCGTTCGGCACAAGGAAGCGTGAGACTTGTCGTGGTGATGAAATGGTGAAAATATGTCAGCGTTTCCAGGTCAAGGCCGGCTGGAGAAGAGCCGGGAGGCGCCCCGGGAGGCGTTGGCATGCGTCGTGATGGTAGTGGTAGTGACGTCGCTGTGTCCGCATCATTCACTTGCTCCTGATGCCCTTCCTCATCATAGCCGTCATGACTAAGATCATTATCATCATCAGAGGAGGTGATGGCCAGCGGCGCCGCTCGGGCCGTTCCTGCCGCCGTTGAAACAGTGACCTCGAAATACTTGAGTTTGGTGCCGCGGAAGAATGTCTGAAGCTTCGCCGAACTGGCGAAGGAGGAAGGATTGGCAGGATCGCTAAGATCATGGATATCGCTCCAGTGTCGTCTCATGCGCTTGAAACTGGCACATAGATTTCCACACCCAACCGCCGTACAGCGGTAGCCGGAGACGATGGGTAGAGCATCGATGGGTGGGGAAGCCGGCGTCGGTAGGGGAACAAGATGTGGCTCGAAAAGGTCGAGTTGAGCGATAGAAGAGAGTAAACGTTGTCGTTCATCGCGGTAGATCTTGTGTCGGAGCAAGTGGCTCCGCAGCGCGCTTTTCTGAATGGCGTACTGGCATTCTCGACAAATTAGCACGCCGTACCTGGCATCGTACTCGAGCATATCACGTGGGCCGAGTCTTATGGCTGGCATGATACTTGGGATGATCACATCTTGTATGTTATCGGTTTTGAAAAGGTGCTGACGGTGACTGAATACCAGGGTCAGTACAAGTAAATGACAATATCTAAATTTGAATTGAATTTGCGTGTCGGAGGAACGAAGGGCAGATTGACGCTAAACCGCTTACATGCCTCAGGGTTTAGGGTTTTTACTGACTTCGGAACAGTATATGTGATTCCGCCTGGGAACGCCATATGAGGTTCTCGACTGCTTATGCAGCGCTCGTGGACTTCAGTCCTGAATATCAAAGACTCCTTCCTGTCGGCCAATTAGCACTCTTACTTTCCTGTCTGCTTTGAAATTCCCTCTTAAATTTTGTCGCTGATTTGAAATCATGTCGCTTGTTTCAGCCTGTGATTCGCTGCTTCTTCTTCACCCGGATCAGATATGTGTAGACATATTTAGCCAAGGCAATTTCCAGGCGTACTCCACCGCTTCTGTTCTGCTTTTCCATCACCGTCATTAATCTACAAATCCATCCATCCGTCAGACTTACCACTCCTTCTACAAAAGAATGGCAGCAGCAACTAATCAAGCCGCATGGCTCATCAAAGTCGACGCTCCTCTCCAGGTGGGTGACGCCCCATTGCCCACGGCCGGGCCCGGCGAGCTCGTCGTGAAGAATGCTGCCATTGCCATCAACCCACTCGACTGCCATATGCAGGACTCCGGTGTCTTCGTCCAGCAGTGGCCCGCCATCTTGGGCTGTGACGTTGCCGGTGAGGTATTTGAAGTGGGACCGGACGTGCAGCGCTTTAAGAAAGGAGATCGCGTCATCGGGTAAGTTAGTTGATGCGTTCTCTTTGGCAAAGAACTCCGGACTGACCATTGTAGGCATGCCATCAACCTGGTCAGCGGTCGGCCCCAAGATGGCACTTTTGCTCTGTACACAGTCATCCTCTCGGACAAGGCGGCCATCCTCCCTGACGCCATCTCCTTCACCGACGGTGTCGTAGTACCATTTGCGTTGGAGGCGGCGGTTTGCGCGCTTTCTCTCAAGGTGCCCGGTGTGGCTATGCCCGGCGTCGCTACGCCAGCCCTCGGCCTGCCGTATCCCTCGCTACAGCACCAAGTGCCGTCCTTTGGTAAGACGCTCGTCGTGTACGGCGGCTCGTCTTCGGTCGGCTCCATGACGACTCAGCTAGCCACGGCCGCCGGAATTCACGTTATCTGTATCGCAGGCGCGCACAACTTTGACTTCAGCAAGCGCTGCGGGGCGGCCCAAGTCTTCGACCGCAAGGACCCTTTGGTGGCCGACAAGGTCGTCGAAGCGGTCGGCAAATCTGTACAGCACGAGTTCATCGGCATCTTTGACGCCATCGCCACTCCCGAGACGTACGCCCACGACCTCGCCATCCTCGCCAAGCTTGGCGGGGGCCACCTCGCCTGCGTACATCCTCCTCCTGCTGACGTGCCCGTGAACGTGAAGGCGGGTATGATCTTCGCCGTCAACGACATCGCGACGCCCGTCTGGAAGGATTACGTTACACCCGCGTTGCGGGCCGGAAAGCTCCAGTGCCTTCCGCCGCCTACCATCGTCGGCAAGGGTTTGGAGCACATCCAAGACGCGCTGGAGAAGTCCAAGGCTGGTGTTAGTGCGACGAAGCTAGTGGTAGAATTGTAGAAGATGGATTGAATCCTCCTCGCGGCAGCATAGTCAGGATAGCTACCACTCATCACACGGGCGATACTGTCCCTCGTCTTAGTAATACTAGCTTATTTTAACAAGGCTTCTGCAAAAAAAATAAGGCACTGTTCAGGAGTTGTGACTGTTCAGGAGTTGTGTGCCCATTTACACTTTGATCGCAGTGCTACATAGCGCAGATTCAATTGACGTTATTAAAATTAACCCAGCTTCGCAAGAGCTGCCAGAATTTCGCACAAGTCCTGCTAGCACTACAACTTGCTCCGCTATCGAGTGTAAGCAAATAGGCGTGGACGCGAATATAATTTTCTCTATCTGCATTCGCCATTGCAATTGACAAATAGACACGACGAAACTCCGAGAAGATGAATATAGAGTGAAGCGATGGTGATGTCCTATCGATAGTATTGCCTTACAATTTCTGGCGATAGTCTTAATTAAACCCCGGAGATTCACCAAACTCCGCCGTGTTCGCCTTTAACTCCGGGCCTTGGATTGCATGCAGTTTGGTCAATACTGGTCTGTTTTACCCATCATGCGAACAAATTAAAATACCCGGTTTCACCTGCTAGAGAGGACATTTCTAATAGCCAATCAATTGCCACTATGTCAAAAACTTCGCTGCATCATCAACTCACCCAGCAAGGAGGGCCGTTTACTGAAGTGTAAGTCCCGTACCCTACTCCAGGCCCCGACTAGATATGTATTCGCGCCAGAGCGGTAGCTTTTAATCCAGTTGACTGGAAGAATCGTGCTTTGGAATAGCTGTGCAGTCTTGGCCTGCTGTGCTTGGCGTTGATGCCGCAGGTGTTGTCGATTCGATCGGCGAATTAGTCAAGGATTTCAAGCCTGGAGACGCGGTCTTCACACTTTGTGGCGGAAAGGGCAACCGAGCAGAGGGCGTTCAAGAAATCATCATCATCCCATCACATTTTGTGGCTAAGAAGCCTGCTTCTTTGACTTTCGAGGAAGCAGCGTAAGACACAGCCATGCATGACAAAGATTGAACACGGACCACTGACCGGTGAATATGCAGGGTCGCCTATCTCACAGACGCAGCTGCAGTCACCGTTGGCCTGCATGTTTCGTTACCTTAATCTTGATCCTACCGGTGGCAGCTCTCTGGGATTGATCCTCGTCCTGGGCGGCAGCTCTTCCGTCGGCGCGGCAGCCATCCAGCTCCTCCGACTGGCTCTGTCCAGGTCACCATTCTGACGACCGGCTCTGCCAAACACCATTCTCAGCTTGTCTCATTGGGAGCTAACAAGTGCTTCGAGAGGTCTGCTCAGGACGATACGTCTGCTATCAAGGCTGCGACTCCAGGTGGTTGCGGCGTCGATGCCGTCTTGGACGCTGTCTCGGCTGTCGCAAGCCAGCCAAACGTCTTTACTGCGCTCAATCCCACTGGGCCGAAGGTGCACACCCAAGTCTTCAGTGGACTGAAGGTTGAGGCACCTGAAGGAATCAACTCGGGTATGCAGACCTTTGATTCGAAGAATGGAATGACTGCGATGGCGGGTCTAACAGGTTTGCTGGGAAAGCGGCAAGTACAAGCTGCTTATCAAGGTCGAAGTGTTTGGAAAAGGGTTTGATGCCATTGAGATGGGATTGGATACGATCATGAAAGGCGTCGGTGGCACCTGTAGCTCGCTTGCTGTCATGACATTTGGACAAGATGCGCTTGTCATCTTCATGCAGCGAGACAGGATCAATTATTCAGAAAAGTCAATTTAAATAAATATGATATAAAAAAAAAAGTACGTAATCCATTAAGTATGAAAGTAGCGCCTGGTATATGCCTTATTTCTGCACTCATATTTCTTTGACAAAACTAAAAATCGAGGGACACTCTACCTCGAAGAAAATTGTGGATGCGAGGCTAATTAACTATGGCAACCAGGTCGTGCACGGCTGGAATTGTGACTACTGCACTCCAGTCTGAAGGCAGAGAGGTCCAGTCATTGTGGATACGATTCCTGTGGAAAAAGGTCAGCAAAGTTCGCCAGGAGGCCGTGGCGATTCATTGAAGCGGACACACGCGAAATGACAAGTTCGAAGACCGCGACAATAGGTCGTGAAGTTACAGTCAATCTATAAGTGAAACTCCCAATGCTGATCCCCTGCCTGTGTCCCCCGATACATTTCGTTTACTAAAATCCATGAGAAGTAACAGGAGCTTCCTTGGAGGTCCAAAAGGCAGCATATATTATGAAAGAGTACCAATCGCATCGTTCGATTACCTGTAATTGTGGAATATAATGATGCAGGGCACTACATGCATGAGGAAGCCGAATGACAGATCAAGGACCCGTGCTTGAAAGACGCTGCAGAATCCAACAGACGCGGCTTCGGCTTCACAGTCCACTTCTTGTCAGAAAGAGAATTACTGAGTCTGAGCATCAAAATAGTTCTTCAACTGCGATAGACCAAATTAATTGCCAAGTGTTGGTTAAGGGCAATGCACCGAGATTACTCTTCTTTGATTGCAGAACGCCAACTACGAGTAGTTACCTGCATTTGCAATACAAATTCAAACTCTATAGTTTAAGTATAATTTATTAACTATACAAAATGCAAATCTCGTTGACACATACTAATGCATAGAAGTTCGTAAATAATTTTACCCAAATCCAAAAAAAGGAATAAATCAAATGTAACACAACCCATGAAGCCCAATATCCCATTAAATAGAAGAGAAATCAAATCCGCACAAATAGTCTATAGAGAGAGAAAAGAAATTTGAGAGAAAACCGTTTTTTTAACCAAAAATGACAGTGTCACTGGCCGGGAACCAGCTCGAGCTGTTGTCCTGGAATGTGTATGACAAAACCAACTTCTGGCCAAGCTTACTACCATCATTGTAGAAAACAGGAGTGGCTTGACCACCGTAGTTATAACCGTTCGGTCCACTCTGGGTCTTAACAATCTCAATAGGCTCAGTCGCCCATGGTCCAACTGGCGTAGGGGCAGTGAGCGCGTAGAAAATGGAATCGGCAAAGTTGGAGAAGAAAACGAGGAGGAACGCGTTGTGGTATTCGGACCAGAATACGCTACCGGTCGAGAAGGGCAACTTGCCGACGATGGCAGCGCTGGCTTTGTTGCGAACAGTTCCGTCGGGCGCATGCTTAGACCAGCTCTTCTTTGAAGCATCCCAGTATTTCCAGGTCGACTTGTCATTGGCAGTGGCCGTCGGCACAGACGCGACATGTACATCATATTTATCAGAGTTCGGGTCGAGAGCGTAGAGGTAAAGAACACCGCTGACGTAAACAGATGCGAAAGCGCCGTATGGGTAAGATGTTTTTTCGTAGTAGAGGAGCTCTTGGCGGGCAATGACCAGGCTGCCCTTAGAGTCGTCATATTCGTACTGCGCTAGAGTGTATCCAAGAGTTTCGTACTCCTCAAAACCAGTGAACTTAACGACAGTCCAAAAGTGCCATGAATGATGCCAGTCAATCGGGATGCAAGATCCGTACGACCAGAACGCGTACCGGGCAGTAATGTCATACTGAATCTCGGCCTCGGCCTTAGTCCACGGAATAGCGACACTCACGTCGCCCTCGAGAGTGATGGAAACATCATCGATATGGGATGGATTGTCGATATCGGTCGCAATACCAACTGAATTCGAAGCAGCGCCGACAAACTTGCCATCTTGTTCATACACAAACGAATCGTCAAAGAACCAGAAAAGTTGACCGCCAATCGGGCAGGGGCATGGCAAATCACGATTGATGTGCCAAGGCGACTTGGGGTCGCAGATTTTCTTATGCTTATGGTGCTCCTTGACTTTGAAGTGATCCTTCTCCATATGACCCTCCGCCTCGTACTTTACAGTGCTGAGCTTGAAATTGCCATGTTTTGGGCTCTTGACTCCGAATGAGCTTTGGGCACTGTATTTGCTTTCGCGCTTCTCAAGCGGTACGGCGGCAGCGAGCACACCCAAAGAAAGAAGGACGGCGGCAAGTTTGAACTGCATTTCGAGTGAGCGTGTAGTAGAAATGAATGAAAACCCCGGAACCAGCCGTTATAAAATCGTTACTGATTAAACAAAGCGAACAGCATATGAGCGGACGGGCTGGCCCGAAACTTTTAAATCCGTAGAACTGAAGCACATCGACCGCAGGGCATGGTGCAGCATGATAGGCAGACAGATAGAGAGTATGGTCCAGGGGCATGGACGGGCGCTAGCAAGACACATTCGGGTAGACCATGCTTCAGGAGTATATCCTCGGATCAGCCGGGACCATGGACAGTTGAGCATAGGTTAGACAATTCGAAACGCTATTTAGCGGATAATGTGAACAATTGAATGATCCGAGAGAAAAAAGGGACCAGGAGCCAGGGCCAGGGGTCGCTGCAAGGCAGCCAGCTGCAGGCGCCAATGCAGGGCCATTGCTAACTTACTGAGCTGGTTCACAGATCACCGGTGCAGTTCCGAATGGCGTAACCCTTGGTGGTTTACCACATATCTAACGAGTTTGTGCAATAAAATATTTCAGGTAAAACCGATCTGCAAGACGTGTTAGAGAATATCTAGGGCATATCTTAATATTCACGGGCTACGTAATATACTGCCACACGGATCATCAATAATGAGAATGCTGGGGCAGATTATTCCGATCCCCGTAATTCATTGTTCAAAACATGTTCGATCAGAAATTTTATAGGCCATGTGAGCATCCACCACAAAAAAAAAAGTGCATGCTGTTCGAACTTATCACGCCATCGAATTATGTGTGCTCCTTTAAACCATGTGAGATTTCCTGATACAACCCAATTGTGGTAATGGCGGTCTCAAAATTGTGAAACCAGGAGAGTTCCACAGCGGTGCTACCACAGCAACCCATCAGTTTGTCGAACATCTCAATCTACACAGTTACAAAAAAAAATAAACGTTGCGATGAAAAGTGAGTGTGTGAGTGGGAGCAACCGCCCGGGCGGACCGAACTCTCCCGAACCGGACTACCGGATCAACCTGGTTTTTTATTGCTCAATAACACAGACAGCTGGGCAAATGAGTTGAAGTCTTATTAATATGTCAGCGGTGACTCTTGATCACCATTCGTTTTTAGCCTGCGACCAGGAGATCAAAATCAGAATGAAATACCCCCTGGTCAGACTATGGCAAGATCAGGGACATAAAATTGTGAGGACGATGGTCGGCCTTCGTCCAAGCAACGTTCGTTAGGGTTTTTGATCTTGGGCCCGACACAGTAGCCAAGACACAGTAGACCTGTCAGTCGCCAACGACAGCTAGCATGTAAAGAACTATAATTTCAAGCTAACGAGAAACGGATTGCCGATGCTACTGGTTCAGGAAACCAGAGTGCAAAGCGGAATTTCTATGGAAATAAAGACCCAGGCCATTGTATTGGACCAGGGCCGCGCGTATTGGTTCTGAAAGAGTTGGAACAAGTGCATGGGGTTAGGAATAGTTGTTTACCGGCTGCGACTAGAAACTACTCGCCAAGCCATATAAGGTTTGTGCTGCAGAGCAGAGTATCATCTTCAAGAGAAAAGATGATCGGCTAGCATGATAGTACTAATATCATTTCATTAGTAGTCAGGCATAGGTGGCGTCGGCGACTTGTAGCTAGCTGTAGGGATCGTTTGTCTCGCTGCTGTTCGTGTCAGACTGATTTACTTAATGGCTACGCTTGGCATTGGAATCAAAGTATTTTCGTGACGTTTTGCGATTGTGTCTGGGCAACGGACAAGAAACTGAATCAAACCGCTGAGCAATTATAGAAATACGAATCACAGTGTTGTGATTTTAAGCAAGGTATTTCATTATTAAGCCTACTCATGGGAATCGTTTATTTTTCGAGGCTAGTTCTGAAACTTTGATCCCAATTTAGGGTGTATTGTATGCTCAACAACAAAAAAGTGTCGTCGACCCTGTTATCGGCTTTAGTAACCACTCACTTCTCTTAGGCAGGGACGCGTACACTTGCAACCCACAGATCTTTCTTCCGGTAATTGTCTCTTCTTACTCCAAAGTGCTTTTCCATTCGAAGAAATTGTGCGAGCAGTTTCCGAGCATGCGCAATATATGCATGACCAGGTGGCAATACACAAAAGTTTAGCATATGTTGGACCAATAATACCAACCCGTTCTGATAACGGCTTCTTGGCTGGTTAACGATTATCTGGCCAATGCTGCGGATGTTTAGCTTGGTTCTTCACATATCGCCGCGCCCTAACCCACAAATAAGGTGCAGCCCCCTTGCTCCCAACCAAAGGTTTTTGAATGTGTGATTCGAACCGGCACGAGTACCGGAACCAAGGACTTATACTTCTGTGCGTCTCGGATAAATGATAAAGGTTAAGGTTAAGAGTAACTAGCTGGGTCTTTTAGCAGGATCTGCAAGGCTTGCGAATGAAGATTCGTTGCGGCATTATTTCTGCAGAGAAACATTAGTGTGTTAGGACTCACACCTCACATTCTTCCCATACCTTCTCTCACACATACTCGAACTTGAAACTATGACTTGCATTAGCAACGTCCAGACAACGTCCAGAAGACCGGCTGCGTTGCCGGAGGTATTATTAGCAAAGGATATTCAAGCAAGGGCAACATAGGTCAGCTCCAGGCTTCGCTCATGCGGCTTCGAACTTAACTATCGCTAGCGCTGTTCGCTCATTGCGCAGTGGGCTGATTGATCCAATTGATAGGATGCATATGAACATGTCGGCCTGGTCATTTTGCAACCTCAACGGACGCCTACTCCTACCGAAAGGAAACATATATTGGGCGTGATATCCTGTTTTGCTTCCCTCCTATCCTTCCAGTACAGTGGGTTAGTCTAGTATTTTACAAATGTCCCAACAAAACACCGTCTCCAATGCCACGGGCTTAGATGGTGCATAGGCAAATCCTCGAATGGGCAACCACCTTAGCGGTAGTTTAGTTTACCGAGTGTAACCGCTAGTAAGTCTGTGGACTGATGATCGTGATTAGTCGAGCATGAGGAGGCATTGCCTCAGCAGGTTTTGAATGGAACTTGAAACGCCAGTCCTAGAGCCTGCCCTGTCGTCGCCTTTAGTTGTATAAATCGATTTACGATGGCGCTCAACGCAATGCCCCCGGTTAACTGGCCCGCACCTACTTCCTGAATTATGTCAACCTTGCGAGCTCTCAAACCCAGTAGCAAAGGCAACGTAGCCAACAAATGCCGAACAGCCGAATTCAGAGCGGAATCCATTAAGTTATTATAAGACTTTAAGCTGAAATACACAAAAAGCTAGTTAGCTGCAGGATCTCAGAAATAAGCTTAGAGTTTTTCCAATCCAGTGTCTGCTGAACTTCAGAACCAGCCAAACCCTCCGATAGGAGACCTATCGGACTCAAATTTTGTGTTTGATGGATGGTGCAAAGAGGCAGATATGTTGTTGACACCCGTAGCACCTGTTCGCTGGTGGCACACCATATGGATATATCCAACCTCAAATGGCACCCGCAGAAATAAGTCTGGAGTAATAATGGAGCACTTGTGTTTCGACACACAAAGGAAACAATCGTGTGATTTATAAAATCAAGGCAAGCCCCAGCCTGATTTTCTTCTAGGACGACTTCGAATATCGATTTCCCGCTGATAAAGCACACTAACCATTTGGCGAACTGCGACTACGTCAATACGCAGGTGAAATATATACTGGTTAACCGAGTTTATTCAGTTGTCTGACAGATCAAAATCATCTTGCTTGTGTTGCGGACCTGACTCAATGTGACTGTATATGAGACTACAGTACTACTTGCGACTGTACACGCTCAACATATCTGTCCCTCTTCCAATGGGGTATGAACGCGGGGGTGTCACATAAAGAGTTCTGATGAAGTTGCCCTTCCCTTGTGCAGTTTCTTCTTCTATCTCACTACCAATATGATCAATACCGTTGCCGCCGCGAGATAGCAGGTCCCAATAGACACCTTTCAGGCCCCACGGAGGACCAGGTAATGCTGGGTCCTTATACAAAGGGAATTCAAGGCAAACAAGCTGACCCCCACTGCGTAGAAGCTCGCTCATGCGTACTGCCCACGGTGTCCGGAGATCTGGAGGCAGAGCACAGAGAAACTTGTGGCCTTGTTAGCCCTGTGGGCGCTTCGTGCTAAAATCTATAATGACCGAGACTCTCACCGTATAGTCATAAATAAGATCAAACCCGTCATCCGGGGACTGAAGGACTTTGCTTTCCCAGTCACGCTCGAAGAAATCGGCTTCGACAAAATATGTCTTGCCCGGATTTTGCACTGGCGCCATTTTGTCTCCAAAATTATACGTCTGGGGATGTGTCATCTCCTTGGAAGCATATTCCTCGGCTACCGAAACTCCGGTTGCCGATATGTCCAGTCCATATGCATCAAAACCATGGAGCGCAAGCATGACCACATCATATCCTTTTCCGCAACCCTGTTCTCAAACGAGGTCGGTCAGCCAGCTGCAATTGCAAATAAATGTCATCCGTTGGGGAAGCAACGTACGGGAACAAAAGCCTTCTTTCGTCTACCCTCTGAAGTCAATGGATTAAACAAGTCCGGTCGCTGTTCAATCGCATCGATGAGTGCAGGAGATGGCGCTCCGCGATCCCAGAGATCACTGTTGCCCGTGTCCCACAGATCTGACCAACCGGATCCTTGGTTTTCGATTGACCTACTCAAATTAGAACTTGATTACGGACGAAGGTTTCAAGTAAGAGCCCCTACAGATCGAGCACTTACCGACTCTGGAAGTGACTAATAAGTCTCGATTGCACCGGCGGCGCGGACGCTGGTTCTTCTGCCATCAGGGCGACCGTGAAGAATGGACAGTTAGTAG
>JANJPG010000197.1:0-13932 GCA_030407185.1 Lipomyces yarrowii
TCTCGATTTCATATGCTTTTTTTTTTTTTCAAAGGGAGACGGGAAAAGGAGACAAAAGCCGTGGACTGGGGTTCAAACGTTGGCTTTTCCCAACCAAAAATGACTAAAATACCAGTTTAAGAAAAAAAAAAAAAAAAAAAAACTTCAGATCTATAAAAAAAATGACAACTTACCTCGTTCTAGATTTAATAATGACTCATTAAACGTCTGATTCTCGACAGCATCAACAGTCAGTGGGGATTTATCGGTCGAAGAATCCCGACCGTTCAAATGATAGCTCAACCTTGTAAGCATAACCGCCGCACTGCGATCATCGTCGTCTTTCGCTCCATTCGCAAGATTGTCTGAATTCTCGTGATTATGGTCCGCATACGGTCCACCGGATAATATTTTCTCCATTTCTTTTTGGACAACCACACGAGCGAGATTCTCCAGTATACGGAAGCTTTGGTCTGCGACTATGATCTTCACTTTGAGAGCTTTTTGCATTTGAATGATTCTGCTTAGGCCGCGCTTCGATTCCAACGCCCGCTGACTCAGCGGCTCGCTGGATCCAAATACGCTGAGTAGAACACCGGCAGTGAAAAGCTGGATTCCGACAAAAGCTACCCCATGGCCGTACTGGACTTTTGTAAACGCGGAGTGACTTGCTAACCGCGAGGTACGGAGAGCTGCCTGCCAGCATGCATTCGCGGACTGTGAAAAAGGATCGGTAGAGGATGGATTCCAGAGTGGAGACTGAGGCGGGTGCTGATATGCTAATAGTGGTCGGTGGAGAATGATCATTGCGTTATCGAACTGGACTTGTAATAGGACAGCTTGGATACTGAAGGTATCCTGCTTGATTCTCGCACGGCGAGCTTTGACGGATACAGAACCACTATTGGCATCATCTTCGTCTGGAATGATGATATCGTCTTCGTCATCGTCGTCGTCGCCGTCGTTCGACGACTCATTGGGGGTGTGAGACCCGTCGTTGCGGAGTTTGAGCAAATTCGGAACTTGGTTGTACCATTGCTTGAGTTTGGTCTGTAGGCATTGAATTGTGGATACCAAATATTCCACGCTTGGCTGAGGCGCCGGAGCGAGTCCATCGGATTCCAATTCAGTGGGTTCGAATTTTTTGGCATGCTTGGCAATACCGCGCGGACCTTGTCGATAGAGCTTAGATATAATTTCTCCAAGGATGATGTAAAACTGCAGTTTGCAAACCTGGTACGTCAGTAACGTCACCGGTTCACGCCCAGCCGAGTCCTTGATGTCGTCTTCGACCATTAAATACGACGACTTGCCACGTGACGGATAGGCGTTCGCAACCGTTGGAAGTTCGACGTCACAGTCGTCGTCATGAATTCCAAGAGGACGACCGTAGGACATGGCCGCAAACCTGTCATAATTGTACAATGCCCAGAACACTCGCCGTCGCAATTGGCGGGTTTCTTCTTTGAGTCCAAAATCTTCGCGATGAAGACCTAAGGCTTGAGCGGATTTCAGCCCGCTCCCAAAAATGCTCCATGCCAGGTTGGGGTCGCCGTGGTATAAGCAGAAGCTGCCGAGCAGGATGCAAGACTGCACAGTGGACAGAGTACAGCAGGAGAGAGTGTCTAGAAGGTGTGTACGAGAGAGTGCAATTAGTTGCGCCATTGCTTGCTCTAGGTCGTACGTCGCCTGACCCTGCAAGAACGCGTTGTAAATTTTCTCGAGTCGC
Source organism: Lipomyces yarrowii (assembly GCA_030407185.1). Lineage (NCBI taxonomy): Eukaryota > Fungi > Ascomycota > Lipomycetes > Lipomycetales > Lipomycetaceae > Lipomyces > Lipomyces yarrowii. The sequence goes on from JANJPG010000197.1 coordinate 1,709, forward strand.
TTCCATCGACCAGGATGAACAACAACATAGCGACCACCGAGTGCCACAACCACGACCAAAAGAATAGCAAATGTAAAGTCTTCATCCGTATCCGGAACGCTAGATGGGTCTGCTTCATATGCTGCCATGAGGGCCTTATATTGCTCGAGGAACTGTCCTTCGTGGACCACAAAGAGGAACCACTGGACCGAATTGAGGTAAACTGCAATTGTGTAGTCCATGATGGGCCGTGGGGGCAGATGTGCCAATATAGAGGATGTGCTAGCACGGGTATGGGTCCAGGGAAGGGAAGAATGACGCTCCACCTCGGAAGCGGCAGAACTATTTGATGGAACAGATTCTGAACGGGTGGCAGCACTTAGCGGGCGCCTATTAAGAATAACGTCTGTGCCGAAATTCGCATTCGTCTGAGACAAGAGAGGCAACGAAGAGTCAGATTTGTCCGTATACGGCAAGTCCTGAGTGATTGCAGAGTTGTCGGAATAGCTAGAAAATTGACCGTAAGCTCGTGACGAGGGAACGTTTAAAGGTATCGAGCTTGAATCTTCTGCTGTGCGAAGTGGCCACGGCCGGTTGTCGTCATTGACACCGGATGTAAGTGAGGTGGTGTCTCCTGGCTCGGGATAAAGCAACCGGCGCAGCTTGACTGGTCGCGAATCCTTGATGTCTTGAGATATAATAGTACTGCAAGTGTTAACAGTTAGCATATATGTATTATTAGGCATATGTTTCTGATTAATCAATCACCTTTGCGGTGGTGGCCGCGCGATGGACATGGACTCAGTCAGAGAAGCCAGCGGCGGGAGTCCGATGCTCGGTGCCGTCGACATTGACAGGTATTTAGAATTTGTCTGTGAGCTCTGAATGCTCTGCGAGGCTGGAGCTCTAGTCGCATCCGACCGCTTCATCTCCGCCGGACCGTCTGGTCGGCTAACGCAGACTACGTTTGCGCGTACGCAGAGTGCACACGGACGATAACTGTCGCACTGGGCACATTAGCACATTATACAAAAGATGCGAGTGCAATGCCAGATGTATACCTTTAATTTCTGCTTCCGACACCGAACGCATGCCCGCGCGGTTCTCTTGGTGGTTCCGACCGGGCTTTGCGTAGACTTGTCATCTGGGACGGATGACGACACCGCGGCATTTGCAGACTCGTAGACAGAGACTTCGGACTTTAGTCCGGAAGCAGGCGGCGGCCGGGTGACCATGGCTGCCTGTACTGTGAATTAAAATGGCCTAAATCGTTTGTTTCGTGATGGAGAAGCATTGGCTGTAGAACTATTACCCTTGCGCCGCGCCGGCGGATGTTCAACTGTTGGTCCGCTCAACGGATCTCGAGACTAAAACTCGTCTGGTTCAGGGTGCAGAGGGGAAAGCGAGGCAGGGTAATATGAACGATGACCTGATTCAATATATGTTATGCCACGAAAAATATTCTACGCAATAAATATTCACTACTACCTGAGCAAATTAGGAGCGGATTGGCGACTATTACACTATTTCCAATTAGCCAGTGGTCGCAGGCTCGTAGTTAGCGACCGGTTACTGCCGGTTATGGAAGGCGCATGCCACGTAACTATGCAGTCAAGTCATAATGTTGGCAGACAAGTAATTCGCATATGTCAAGTCATCGAGCCGTTTCAGATCAGACACCGAAATGACAGAATCACCGATTGTTTCGGGCACCGGTGGTTCTATTAATCCTTCCAGCCCTCATACTTTGCTCCACTGCCGCTAGCATTGAGTGTTTGTCAATCCTATTAGGTTTCAACATTCTTTCATACGACACAGATGATGTCGATCATCTTCTGGATTAGTGTTCGGAAGATTCTACTCATGCCAGCCCAGATAGCTCGCGGCAAGACCGATTCGGCTTGCAGATACGGTTATCTCATAGCGGTAGAAGGGCTCCTGGCTCATCCACCGGAACTCTATGTATTGGGCCACGTTTTAAGCAAGCCAGTATCGCCATTACTAGATGCTTCCCAGCATTATCCTATGCGAGCTGCTGCAACGCCAATTCTATACAGATATAACCCGTTACAACTTGCGAGTCCTGACATAACCAGTAGTTAGTCATTCCTCCAAAAGGCGCCGCTCTGCGTGCGGCGTAAAAGCCCATGCCGACCTGATTGAAGGTACCCCTTCAATTTCATGAATCAAGGGGATATCCAATGTCCATAATTAGAGTAGAGTGCCGATGAGCCTAGGAAACAGATACGAATCAAGGATAGGTTTAGCCTGGGTTATTGCCGTGGAAACGTTCATTGATTTTAGTTAGCGCAGAGGGTGGCCTGATATCATAGTCCAGAGCTAGACGCTGCCCCGGTGTTTTGAACCATAATCGTGTAGTCGTTGCGTCGTTTAGGGTTGAGTGCATGGAAACTAATAGCTATTGAGTAGCGCCCTAACCTGGGTAAGGGCACGGCTGGACAAAATTTAGTTATTTCTCGGAATCAAACATCGAACGTTTCGAACGAATACATTGTCCAATTTGCTAGATTTGCCAATGTCGAAGGAACTGGCTCGTCCGGCACTGTTTTTCGTGCACAACGCCAGTGTTCGGTCGTGTCTTAGCGCTCAGCAATCGCTGGTTCGTTCGTGCCCGCCGCCGCCTCGGCAACTCGCTGCACCTTTCCGAATCGCCGGTTTCGTCCAAAAAGCAGCGCCATGGCTTCTTGGACGCCAGTCAACACCTTCAATAGTGAAGTATCCGTCATTAGTCAACAGTCTGTCGCAGTCTTCTAAGCGGTTGTTCTCGGTGGGTTCTTCCGCGCGCTTGGCGGAGCTTGATATTGGCAACAATGGCTTTCTCCTACGCCCGCAACGGGTTATCACGGACAAAAACGTCGGCTACTGGCTTATTGGCTCCGCAACTCTCGTCTTTGGCATTGTTGTTCTAGGAGGACTTACCAGACTGACTGAATCTGGCCTGTCAATCACAGAATGGAAACCGGTGACGGGTTCTCTACCGCCATTGACTCGAGAAGACTGGGATGCGGAATTCGAGAAATACAAGATGTCGCCGGAATACAAGCTTCTCAACTCAAACATGACCCTGGAAGAATTTAAGTTTATTTACTTTCTGGAGTGGGGTCATCGGCTATGGGGCAGGGTCATCGGATTAACGTTTGTCCTTCCCGGCCTGTATTTTATCTTGCGAAAAAAAACCAGTCCGCGAGTTAGTCGACGCATTTCTGGAATGGCGCTGTTGATAGGACTCCAGGGATTCATTGGATGGTGGATGGTCCAGTCCGGTCTGAGTGACCATTTCTTGAACGACGACAGTGAAGAGGGCAAATACAAAGACAATCATCCACGTGTGTCACAATACCGCTTGGCCACACACTTGGGATTAGCGTTTGCTGTGTATCTGTCAATGCTTTGGACAGGATTGGAAGTACTAAAGGAGAATCGATGGATCAAGGAGCCTAAGCAGGCCATACGGAGTATTTCTATGCTAAGCAATCCAGTTTTGAAGCCGTACAAGTATTATGCTGCTGGACTATTTGGTCTTGTCTTTTTGACGGCAATGTCGGGTAAGTCGACAGTGCTTGTCCAAATATTTACTCCAGATACAAAATACTAATCGGATTCTAGGTGCATTTGTGGCTGGCCTCGATGCTGGCTTGATTTATAACGAGTTCCCTTATATGGGCGAAGGCTTCGTCCCTCCTAAATCTGAACTATTTTCTTCATATTATGCACGTAAAAACGACAATTCCGACTTAATATGGCGCAATATGCTGGAGAACCCTGTCACTGTCCAGCTGACACACCGCATTATGGCAACCACATCTTTCGTCGCTATCGTGAGCTTCCACATCCTGTCAAATAGTCTCTACCGCAAGAACCTCATCCCAAGGATCGTGTACCGTGGCTCTCACGGCGTTCTCGGGTTTGCCTTTTTGCAAGTTACGCTTGGCATTACCACACTGTTGTACTTGGTTCCGACTCCACTAGCAGCATCACATCAGGCTGGCAGTCTTGCCCTTTTAACTTCGGTTCTGGTTCTTTGCATGAGACTGCGTAAGCCTCGTGGTGCTTTACAAACATTGCTGAGAACGCTAACTCGGACAACATAAGTCGATGTTTGGCATATAAATTGTAGGTTGTGATCGGAGTTAGTTTGGATTAATTGTACATATTTATCTTGTAAGATACTCATAAATTGAATGACTCTATCCTCTAGATTATTATATCTCGTTGTGAGGTATGAAATCGCTCCACTTTTGTTACCTTCTTCCACTCCGCTTAAACAAATGCCCGACGCCGCCATTTCCGACTATCGTATCATATGTCGTTATGTGGATTCATATTGTCGACCACATCGGCATGTTCTCCTTTGCCGGTTCTGACTCTAGCACAGGTTGTTATAAGGGCCGTCCCCCGCCAATGGCGCATTTCTGCGGCTAGTTCAAAATACCAACAACTCTGAATACTTTGCTAGGGCCATTTGAGGACAGCCTAGAATCTAGATTACGTTACAAAGTGCGGTATAGGGTATAAGTTTTATATCATAATAACATATAGATGTCTATAATACCCGCATTATACCCCCCATCCAAAACGGATATCCCGCCGTATTTACCCCCAGATCCGGTAGAGTCAAAACATCCTTATATTGAGTTTGCACGGCAAGGTGTACGGAAGGTTGTTCTACACGACGAGATGGTATACTGCGACATGGACTGGGACAATCTAGGGTCATAGGTCCAAATGCCTTGGGATGTACTAAGCCAGCCAAAGTGATTTTATAATATGACTGGGTCACCGTCCCCTAACAAGAGGCCAACCTAAGATGCTCCGCCATTTTTGAAGTGGTCTTGAGTAAAAAGACCGTACTACCAATAAGCGGCCTCTCTGTCCTCTACCCGGACCATTTAAATCATCTCTTTAGCAGCCAGCTCTTGCGTCTTACCAATAAGCCATGATAGCTCCCCTCTTCTGACTCATCATCAGTGAGGTGCATTCTCTCGAGCAGTCTTTCCTCCTCCATGATTAAAGGAACAAAGCATTTAGGGCATTGGTAATACTAGCACAATACCTCAACACTTGACACATACCTATTTTTCGGGCCTGAAGATTACTCCGTTCAGTGACAACCACTTGCCCTGAGGCTGGTCTCACACTCGGCAGACATGGATTGTATCGTGAGAAAGTCGAGAGCCATTCGAGAGAGCCGAGAGTATTGAAAGTGCATCTCATGCCAAGATGCTATCGGATGCCAACAAAATAGTCGCCGGTGCGGCTGACGCGCCACGCGAGGCTTTTTAACTGTGGCGGGTTTTGTGTTTGTGTAGCCCCTTTGTTTACCACTGCCTTAACGGGAAATCGTGTATCACAAACCCCTTTTTTCGCGATCGCCAGTCCTTCGATTGTTTGCTCAGTCCAGGTCCACATTGGCACGTCTCGGCCCTGCTTGGTTTACCCGCAGATCCCAAGTAATCCCATTTTCAAGGGATATTGTTTCCCTTTCAAGGCTTTGAGTCTGTATAGGTGATTCCGTGGATTCGGCTCGGAATCAGTGCTCGCCTGGCTACGGATTTATACGCGCACCGGCAAGCGCGATATACTGGGGAGTAATACTTCACGATGGTCGAGCTTTCAGACTTCCAGAAGTTAGAAAAAATAGGTGAAGGTGAGAATATATCAGTTCGCAGCTCTGGAACGCAAAAAAGCTCACGAATCACTCTTAAAAAGGAACTTATGGCGTGGTATACAAGGCCCGCGATACTGCAAACAACAACCGGGTGGTCGCCTTGAAAAAGATCCGACTAGAAGCTGAGGACGAAGGCGTTCCGTCTACGGCTATTCGAGAAATCTCGTTGCTCAAGGAAATGCGCAATGAAAATATCGTATCGCTTTTTAGTATTGTTCACGCCGACAATCACAAGCTGTACTTGGTGTTTGAGTTCCTTGATATGGATTTGAAAAAGTACATGGAAGCTATCCCGCAAAATGTCGGTCTTGGAGCAGATATGATCAAGAAGTTTATGTCGCAGCTGGTGCAAGGGACCAATTACTGCCACGCCCACCGAATCTTGCATCGAGATCTGAAGCCGCAGAACCTACTGATTGACAAGGAAGGAAACCTCAAGCTCGCGGATTTTGGCCTTGCCCGAGCGTTTGGAGTTCCTTTGCGAGTATATACACACGAGGTTGTCACGCTGTGGTATCGAGCGCCTGAGATATTGCTCGGTGGCCGCCAATACTCTACGGGCGTCGATATTTGGTCGATAGGCTGCATTTTTGCAGAAATGGTTACGCGCAAACCATTAGTTCCGGGTGACTCTGAAATTGACGAGATATTCAAGATTTTCAGATTACTAGGAACGCCCGATGAGGACATGTGGCCGGGTGTTTCGTTACTGCCAGATTTCAAGACCACATTCCCTCAGTGGAGTCGCAAGGATATAGCGAAACATATTTCAGCACTTGATCAAGATGGAATCGACCTTTTAGAATCATTCCTTGTGTACGACCCTTCCTGCCGAATTTCAGCCAAGCGAGCCCTGCAGCACCCGTACTTTGTTCCAAAATTTCAACAGGGAATAAAATACCCGCATATGACAAACCAGCCACAAGTACCCAAGAGCGTCAAGACACGAGCGTGAATGTCTGACTGTATTAATTATTGAGAATTGCACGTATTTGTTTTGTTTTGAAAATTTATTCGCTTCGAGGTGTGGTGTATACACCAAGGCACTTGAGATTTGCCAATATTCCATTATGTTAAAATTATCGGGGTCGAGCGTGTTTTATGTTTTGCGGGGTCTATATTATCCTCATATAGTCTCAATGTTAAATATACCTATGGATTCAAAGTTATACTTCTAAATGCAGCCGTATAAAAACAGTCTAAAAACCGTGGCATCTATTTTTTTAAATCCTGTGCCACAAACTTCGAAGTAAATTTTGGAAACTTCATGCCGAATCTTCGAGACGTAGCGCCGCTTTCTTCCTCCCTCTGTAGCTTTTGAGCCAATTCCTCGTCACTTTGTCGTAACTTCGCTAATGCCTGTTCTTCCTGGTATTGTAATTGCCAGGCTAACTCTTCATCTTGTTTACGCGCTTCGTTTTCCCGTGTGGCCAGCATTTTCGCGTACTTTTCATCTTCCCTCTCCAATCTCAACCTCTCTTTTTCGGCTTCAGCTTGCTCTTTCTCTTGCAGTTTTTTCGCAAATTCCTCATTCTTCCGCAGCTCCTCTCGAACTTTGGCGTTGGCCCGTTCCCGCTCGCGCTCCCTCTGAGCTTCATCCTGAGTCTGAGCAAGGACTCTTGCCCGCTCAGCACGTTCAGTAGCCTCCGTCGCCTTCTTCCTCTGTTTCTCACGCGACTCAAGTCCCCGCGCACGCTCGTTCAGCGTCGCGATCATAAACACGGATAGCAGCAAACACGCCTCAAACCCTTTCCTGTCGACGTCGACATCCAGCAACCGAATGTTATCCTCCATAAGCACGATCTCATTGTTCCACTCTTCCGCCGTACTTTTTGATGGTGTTGACGGATATAGCAGCTTTTCGATATCGTATATGTATAATTTAGCGATGGGGATGCGAGTGGATTTAGATGCTGGATCAACGAAGTTGCACTTTCCCGACATGGTCGTTGGACCACCGAACGAGGATGAGATATCGATGCCGGTCCACGCGAATCGGTATTCTTTTGTCGTGACGGATGGAGGCGGTGTATACGTGAATGCTAAGCCGGCGGGATAGGCGTGGTGGCGGAGAGAGTCGTAGAGTTCGGCAGTGTTATTGAGCAGTGTGGATACAGGATGTGTTGTTGTTGGGTTGTAAAGCATGACCTCACCGATGTCGTACGGGACCGGATGCGGATTGAAGAATCTGGCAACAACAGCTTTCATGGACGACCGACCGGATTCTTCGCCAGTGCCGGATTTGGCAAGATTATGGCTTGGTGATCGACCAGGGGCGAACAGTTCGTCTTTTATCATATATGCGCCTATTAGAGTTTCTCCAAGCGAATCGTAGACTTGATGCGCAATATTCTCGGCCGTTAATCGCTGCTTGGACATATTCTCCGAGAGCTTTGGGGTCAGTTCGGATTCCGTGTTGTCGGAAAGGTTTTCAGCTTGGTCTCGGAACATGATCCGATATTGCACCAAAGATGCCAGTTCTCGGTGTAAAGGACTATGATAAAAGACCTCCAGCTCGGTTTGTTTTGGGACAAGGACAAGTTCTATAGGTCGTTAGCTAGCAATTCACAAATCAAACGGTCTGCCTATGCATGCGTGGCTACAGACTCGGGACATCTGTATCGGCTACTCTCATGCTTGCCCCTGGTAGATTCTATCGGAATGTGAGAGTAAATGGCAGACAATGAGAGACTAGGTATATTGATCAAATTCAGAATTTGCGAGACAGAAAGGGCCACACATGAACTGGGGGCCGTTCCAATTGCGTCGATTAACATCGTTCGAGGGGCGGAGTTGGTGTGGGTTTGCTGCTTGCGTATGTACGTACGTAACCTAGTGTGGGAATGACGAATGGTTTTGTGACCTAGCGCTTATACTTCCCCAATGACTCCATAAGGAACACCGCGAAGCACTTTTGGAATTCAATATGATATAATCTAGCGCCGTTCATTTCTCTTCATATTTTCTTTTTTTCTTGTTTTTCTTGGCCCTAGGAGCCAGCCAGGTGTTATTGTCAGAAGGTCTGTAATGTGCACTATACCGGAAATTAAGACCTATTAAGGTTTTTTTTTGTTTGAAAAGCCAGTGTGCTACTACAATATATATATTCTCTGGCGAGGCCAAAGGAAAAACATTAAAATGAACATTCGTATATCATAAAATAGGGACCAGCTCCGAAAAATTTTGGAATTCGCGTACACAGTTGACTTTTTGTGGCTGGCTTCCAACAACATTCCTCGTGGCCCAATGGCAAGGCGTCCGCCTACGATTCTCGTATCGAGCGGGAGATTCCAGGTTCGACCCCTGGCGGGGAAGTAATTTCCAGGTTTAATCCCTGGCCTACAGTTGTTTTTTTTTGCTCTAGTTTTTTGTTCTACAGACATGTTGATGTTGATATTAATCTTTTTTCAGGCGTGTCTACTTTCGAGACGAATTCTTAAGTAGCAATTCAGCCAGCAATTCAGTGGGATTTGGCTTTTCGCGCTCACGTGCGCGCGTTACTATAGTAGCTTATATGCAGCGTTTTATCTGAGCTCTGAAGTACGTATTATCAATTATGTATTAAACTTGAAATTTGTACATTCCGAATAAATAAATGAAAACGCGAAGTAATACCAACATCAGACTGTATTTTTCTCAACGACGACGACATCATCACGCGGCACAGCGACATCGATTGCATCGAGCACTGAGGCGGGATTTGGGTTCTTGTTAAGCCGACCACGCTGTCCCGAGATATCATACCACACGCCTTTTGCTGTATGTGCTAGGGCGAAGCGACCTTCCCAGATGGGATAAATACCCACGATAATAAGCGAAAGCAAGATCCATATGATGCCGACGACGACCCAGCCCGTGAAGAACTTCTTGGAGAAAATGTACCCGCTACCGTACATTGGCATAGGCCAGAGGACAAGGAGTGAGATCGTCATGAATACGGTTAAGCCCTTTGCGATTTTGGAGGCCCGGTTGAGTGCGGCTTCGGAGTCGGTTACTGTTGCAGTCACGGCAGGAGGTACGTCCGAGCCGGTATCCTTGGAGTCCTCGTCACCCGCAGAAGCCATTGATGGGATGGGGACGTCGTCGTCGTCGCGAACTTGCGCGATGGTTTTCATAGACTCCCAATTGTAGTTTTGTGGCCCGCCGACATAAGTCAGGATCGGGACGAACACGAAGGGCGAAAGGAGCGCGACCACGTTGCCGGCCAGCATGGGATTGTTTTGTCCAGACGTCGTGACGTTGATGACGCCGTTGTTCTGCTTCGATGTTGTCACGAGCCAGGCGATCAAGCTGCATGCGAGACCGAGAACGGGGGAAAGAGCGGCAGCAAGGAGGTTCTGTTTGGACCACATGAGGGTTAGAGTGGCAGGCAAGACAGCGGACGAGACGATGACGCCCATTAGCAAGTAGAGGTAGCCCATAGAAACGCCGGCATAATATAGACCGACCGAGAATCCAGTCATGACGAGACCATAGAGGATGACGCACGAGTGCGAGACGAAAATGAGCTGTTTCCCTGTCGCGCTCGGGTTAATGTAGGTCTTGTAAATGTCGTAGGTGCCGATTGTCGAGACGGCAATGAGTTCTGCCGAAGACGCGGACGTGACCGCCATGAAGATCAAGAGGAGCGAGCACGCAGCGCCACCTTTGCCGAGTAGCGCGACTGCCGCATTGGGAAGCACGAGACCGGCCGATACAGCAGCGTCAGTCATGCGATTGGGATATGTGGGGAAGGCGGGACTGGACTCGAGGGCAAGGCAGGCCAGGCCCATGGTTGTCGCACACAGCCAGGGCACTGCAAACCACGCGATGCCGCCAAGGACATAGCCGGGCAGAGCCGAGGCTGGAGATGCAGCTATGGCCTTGTTCCAATAGCCATTGTCAAGAAAGACTGTCGCGAAGTTCCCGATTATGTTTATAACGAAAAAGATGGCACCCTGTTGAGAGCGCATGGTTAGGTAAGATCCCTCGGCGTTGCCGGCGACAGGGTACTCGGTTGCTAAACGTTGAAGAATCTCCCAGACCCGGTCGGGTGAGCCGAGCTCGTCTGACGTAGCGTAGGTCGTGAAAGCAAAAATGAGGATGATGATAAGAATTATGAGTGTGTGGATGTAGTCTGTCAAGAATGTTGCCTTGATGCCACCAAAGAGTGTGTATACGACGACGCCGACGGGCAATAAGAAGCAGGCAGCGACAGTGTGCATGCCAGTCAGATCTGTCACGACAGCACTTCCGCCGGTCAAGAGCATGGCAGTCACGAGAATATTCGTAAATAGTCCAAAGCACATGAACACTGCAAATATATCAGAAAGTTGTCGAAAACGAAAATCGGTTGCGAGTAGCACTCACCGCCATGTCCAATCGGACCATATCTGGCACGAACAACTTCTAGGTAAGTGTGGGCGGCCGGGGCACGTTTCTTAAGCTCAATAGCAATGGTCGCAAAGAGAATGATTTGGACTGTCGCACCAGAAGCATACCAGAAAGATCCTGATACGCCGTAGCGGTAAGTTACGCCGGAAGATTGGAGAAGGGTGGCGGCCCAAGTCCAGGAGGAGACTACAGCTGAAGCAATGAGACCGGTCTTGACAGTCCGACCGGCCGTGGAGAACTCTTCGGAGGTGATACGCTCGTGCTGATAGCGCTTGAGCATGTAGGTCGTGAGTATCATGCCGATCGCGAACGCCATGCCGAGGCCGACGACGACGCCATAACCGGCACCTTGAGGCAGCGCAGAGGCGGTCATTATTGGCGCTGGTGAGTGATATGCTTGGAGTAGAGGAGGAGAGTTGCGTGGAAGCGGACTTTTAAAGAGTGCGTCGAAAGCATATCTTTGTACTAAAACTACAGGCATTGTGATAGGTACTTGCCGAGGCCGCGGCCGCGGCCGCCGATGATTGCAGGTGCGGAATAGGCATAGGCACTAATTTCAGCGTCAAGGAAGACGTCGGTACTCGAAAGAAGCCAATTTGATTACGGCGCTCCTGTTGGCTCGTGAGCAAATGCCGTACGAAACAAGGTGTGGCGCCGCCATTGTACTTCGCAGTGGACAGCGCTCTGATGTTTCTTTAGTTAATGAGCGATGGCCATAAATGACGCCCGTTAATTGGGAGCGGTTTTGCACATCCGCTCAGCCTTGCAGTGCATCAGACAAAATTCGCCATGGAAGGCAGTTTCACACTTGGAAATCATAAAATTTCCTGTACTAAAGTCTCCGAAGTAGCCTCTTTCGCAAGTAATAATAACAACAACTAATTGGTGGCGTCCATAAGCAACACCGACCGAACGCCGATGACAAAATCATCCGACTCAAGCACCGGGAAATGAAAACGGCCTCGGTGGGTCGTGTCCCATCGCATTTTTCCGAGCGATAACGCCCAGGGGTCCTTATCTTGTTGGTGGAAACCTTCGTCCACTCGGTTCGGTCTCGGTTCGGGCGCAATACGTGAACCTGGTTTGAAACTTGGGAAAATCCCAAACATCACTAACTTAACTCGACGCAGTCTGCCCTCGACCTTTTGGCAAGATATGGCGCCGGTGGCTCCTGCGTTCCATA
>JANJPG010000198.1:0-13851 GCA_030407185.1 Lipomyces yarrowii
GATTGGTTAGTACCGCTCTAGCTGGCTGGTGTTAAACTGAGCCGTAGTGCTAACGATAAATAGTCACCTAAAAAGGTTGGAAAATGCGTTGAGACATTAAGAGGATATGACTGTTAACGGAAAATGCTCAGGTTGGTGAAGACATCGCCAAGGCCACTACCAAGTTCGTGAGTTCACCGTCGGTTGAAGCTCTATATTGGATGGAATTAACTTTCTTGCGATAGAAAGGTATCAGAGTGACTGTTCAACTTACTATCCAAAACCGTCAGGCTCAGGTTTCTGTTGTTCCTGCTGCCTCTTCCGTAAGTATACAGTCGACTCATGGCATTGATTGATGCCTAACCAAGATATAGCTCGTCATCACCGCCTTGAAGGAACCCCCGAGAGATCGTAAGAAAGATAAGAACGTCAAGCACAGCGGTAACATCCCTTTGACCGAGATAATCGAAATCGCGCGACAAATGAGATCCAAGAGTCTTGCTAAGGAGCTGAGTGGAACCGTGAAGGAGGTCTTGGGAACTGCCCAGTCAGTCGGCTGCAGAGTTGAGGGCCAGAACCCCCATGATATCATGTATGCAGAATGTTTTTACTTTCGTCGTCATTCGTGTTGAGTGAATACTAACATTAACTAGTGACGGAATCAACAGTGGTGAAATTGAGATTCCAGCGGAATAGATGTTATTCCGGGTTAATTAAAATGGAACTTAGGAGTAATTGTATGTATATTCGATGGAGCAAAATATAAAGATACATGAACAATATCGAGTCCGTTTTAGGGCAATTTTGGATGGTTGCTCCGCAATAATATGTTTGCCAACACTCTGGTGCACGATTGAACCGACATTTTGATCGAGTTCAAACGTATCGTGCACCTATTTTGGAGCGAACTAGAAAGACTTTTAGTGAGCGCTTCTTACTCACCGCGTTATCCTACTGTCGCGTGACATGGATATCAGTGGTCCATCGTTGAAGCGTATATATATCTATTTTTATCAATTTTTTTAATCTGAGTTCCTTCGTCGTAATTAAGCGTTCGAAGTGTCTGCGAATATTGTCTGTATCGAGCCGATGTGCGTTATCACTTGGTACGATTGATAGTGCATTGCAGTCCAGTCGCAGAGGACTCGTAAGCGCAGAGGAGTCTGTCAGAATCGAAACAAATTCGCCATAATTCGCATAACTATAATAAAATATATCTACTGATCAGGAAGAAATTGAGTTATTTCCTGAGCATCATTAAATTGTTTTTTGACTACGTGATTGAATATGAATACACATTCCTCGGTATCGAGCGGTCATTAGCAGGGGGTCCATGTGCACTCTGAAACATAAGGGATCCGGACTCTGATACGACTTCTGCTGACTATTGTATATATAGCAATAGTAACTATACCTGTGTTAACGCCATGCCGGTTTACTACGTCTATCCAATCTAACAATGTAATGCGTATGGATCAGATAAAAATGCGCATTACAAAACGTAGAATTTACGTATCAGATTATACTGGGTTAGGGAAATTCCTTCTGCTTCAACCGTTGAACAAGACGGTCAGCATTATATTTCAAGCAGCACTCCCAGAGATTAATGACTCAAGGCGCTTAGAACAGTCCTGAACGGTGTGGCACCTGTAGACGCAGTTTTCCACCATATCGGGTCAACTGCGGTTTCTGGCCTCCCGGCGAAGGATGTTATTGACATTCAGATGTCTGTACATTGCTTAGACGATGTCGATGAGCAACGCCTTCTCCAATGTGGGTTTGTGGAGCGCAAGGGACAGTCTGACCATTGTCATGCGGGCATGGAATTGTCGCCGGACGAGCTCGCAAAGCGATTTTTCAAGTGCACGAAGCGACCATCAAACCTACATGTTAGAGAGTTCGGGAGGTTTAACCAAAGATATCTACTCTTATTTCGCGACTATTTGCGGTCTCACCCGGACTCGGCGGCATATTATGGGAAAATCAAACTGGAACTCGCCAAGAAACTTGGCGGTGATCCCGACGCATATTATGATATTCGCGATCCAGTTACGGATCTGATTATGGTTGCGGCAGCTGAGTGGGGTACAGGGATCGCATGGAGTAAGCCGCAAGATGATTAGCTGTTCTTTTTCGTGGGTTGTTGAAATTGCGGGTCATGCCGTTGGAGGAAGAAGCTGACGACGGTGCATTGTTTTTGTCGTCCTTACAATGCAGGTATTAATAGGATGCCCGTCTAAGCTAATAAGGCAGCGCGTATCTGCCGGATAAAATACCCGTACAAAACGTAGAATTTACGTAGACTCCACACAGTTGATTTTGATAAATGCTATACTCCTCCTCAGACGCTCTCAAACAGCTTTACCCGAGCAACCTGTTGAGTCCTCCGTTGCTATTGCAAATCAAAAGTTAGCATTTACACAGTACATAGCGTCGGCCTCTTCGTTGCGACACACAGGACAAGTGGGCCCTGCCAAAAAAACGAGACTCGTCAGTCCGGCCCGCAACTAGGCTAGGGAAGAGCTTCTTTACAGCCAGTCGGTTAGTAGTACTATCATTTCTTAAGAAACATCTCACTCTCTATAGCCCATTCCTTAATTGCGGGAGACTTTGCTTAGACAGATTCTTTCGCGCTCAAAAGCACATGGGCTCTTGGAACACATGTTCCAAACTCACCGTGAATCATGAATGTGAATAGGATGTACCAATGAAAGTATCGTGTCACATATTTGAATCAAAGAGCGTTTAGTGGCCATGTTACTATCCAGTTTCATAAGCACAAAAACAGGCATGAAGTCTCTTGTATGAACATTGGAGCCGACAATCGTCATCGAACGAGACGTCTTGGCGTCCGCCCCAGTTCAATTTCGGCACCTCTCCTAGCCGAATCATCTCGTCGTCATTTGGCGCGAACCCGTACTGCTCGCCGCACTCGAGCACGACATTTAACACAGAGCAGGAGAAGCAGTACAATACTACTTCGTCGTTGGGACGCACCATCGTCACCGCACTCGCTTTGCCGATCCCGCCATCCACAACCCACTTACCATTGCGACCGGCTGATTTGTCAGAGTGGACAAAAGACCACTTGCTCGTCACCAAGTTCTCGGGCATAGACCTTCAACCCAGATTCCAGCGCGATCAGCTCATCATCGTCCACCATGTGATAATCTGCAGTCGACGCTCTCGCGAAGTTTTGGACATGGTGACCTCGCACGGCTGGCAGCTCGTTTGCCAGCAATTCACCCTCCGTTTCCAGGCGTGACGGCGTTCTTGCCTGCGGATTCATATTGTCGGGTTGTTCCTCCGCCGACCCATAGAACTTAATCTGCATCCGGTGCGCCGAAACCAGTGGCATACGCGGATGCGGTTTGACGGAATACACATGCGTCGCCAAGTCCGCATTCCTGTCACTAACTAACAGGTCCAGGAAGTCTCGATACGACCGGCAAAGCGCACTGAACCGCTCTGGCCGTCGCCGACCGGTGTCTGGCTCGAACGGAAACTCGATTTTTTCGCCGACCTTGGTCTGAAGAGGCCCGCGCATGGACAACTTAGTATTCCCAACCAGTCTAAACTGTTGCGAGGACCGATACATCGCCAGATCGATCAGTCCGACCTCGTGCGCGCGCCTGACTATCGGTATGTCATCACTGTCATCGACTTCATCCAGGAACCGGCGAAAACTTTCCCGTACAAAGAGCTGAAGTTCGTATGCAAATGCCAGCATGCTACACTGAACATTGTCAAGGTACAGGGACTGATGGACATAGTGCACGCTAAACTTGCCCTCGTCGCACGCTTGCAGGAGACGGTCGTTTTCGCACTCCTCCCTCGTCATGCCAGGGAAACTGAGGTGGATATAATCTCTCACGAAGGCACACAGGAGACGAACGAGAGTAGTACAATCTTCCTCGGAGAATACGCCGCCGGCTGGGGGAACCATCTCTATGTCGAGATAAAATCGACAAGGTTCATTACTCAGAATAACCTCGTAGGTGTTGGATGGTCTCTGACGCCGTGATAGATGGTCAAAGAGCACCTTCGGCGAGCATAAGAGGAACGATTTTCCTACGTAAGCCTGTCTACAGTTCCCTCCATTGCGCTGTACGTCAAACGCCCAAACTCTGTCGACGAGCCCTTGGACCTGACTTCGCGCCACGTTCAAAAGGTTGGTGTCGCTCAACTCAAGTTGTTTGCGGATAAGCAACATTGTCTCTAGGTGGGATTGAAGTGATGCGTTATTTGTCATCCTTGTCGAATAAAGTTTTCCCACTAGGTCCGCCTGGCGATCAGCCGCCTTGGCTGTGTACCTTTCTTTGAGGTACCCAAACATGTCGTAAGCACGATCGAACATGGTCAACGTTAGCATCATCAAGTTGTTGACGTGCCCAACAATAACTCCCTTGGCAAGGTTGTCAGCTTGCAAAGCTTTAGAGTTCATAGCTTCAAACTGGGATGTTCTCGTCAATGGCTGAGAGCGCGTTCATTGCTGCAAGATAAGAACTGAATTCTTGCTTCCCAGATCAAGAAGTTCTTGCCATCGTAGACTGGAATCTGTACGGCAGCTGTCGCGACCATGGATAATGGAACATTAGTGGAAGACGTAGTGCGATCAGGGCTCATAACCTGTGAAGAATGGCTATAAAGGGAAATATGGCTATCGATGACAGCTTTCTGCAATGATACTAATGACTGGATATAGTTCAACGCCTCTCCTTCTGACTGGTAAACTGTTGTAGAGGTATTGTTAGGCATCCATCAGGGCTATGCGTAGAACTTCTAACTGAAGATATGAAATCTCATTTGAGCGAACATGAGATCCACCAATCCGTTGCACTACGACTTGTCCATTTGAACTTCTTTCCTTGGAAGCCACAGAAATAAAAATCGATTTGCAAGCTGATCCTGCGCCAATGACTCCAAGGAGAACGGTCAGAATGTCCCGTGCGCTCCACGAACCCATTGGAGAAAGCGTTGCACACTCTCAGGTGAAGCAATGAACAAACATCTGGTTTATCAATAACCTAGCAACCGCAGTTGACCACCTATAGTGGTAACCTGCGTCTACCGGTGCACCCCCTTCTTCAGGACTGATGTGAGCGCCTTGGATTCACTTGTCCACACGGAAATGTAGGAAAATAATGTATTTTTCTGTCATTGATTCCCAAACGGGGGTACTGTAATGGAGTTGGGGTTGCAGAATCCTAATTATTGTCCAGCAGGGCCAACGCCTGAGACGTACCCTAACCCGCGAACACGTCCAATCATGTCCGTCCTCGGAAGGCGGCCCAGAGCAATTATCCCGTTGGGTACCAGCGATCTCTTAACATCTAATACTTTTTCGGTTATCCAAAGCCAATTCATATAAACCATCATTTATTCCAATATGAGTGCACTGCGATTGGCTACTCGATCAGTTCTCCGCTCTCGACAATTGGCGGCGGCTCCATGGAGAGGATCTTTCCGTGGTTATGCTGAAGTTCCTAGCGACAGGATCCGATTGAACTTGACATTGCCTCACCAGGTACGCATATCTCTAGATTGCCAATGACATGTTCCATTTACGGATTAGATCTAATGTTATTTCTAGAGCATTTATCAGGATGTTGATGTGTAAGTGGCTAAAATTCGAAGATCTATTCTATTAGCGATATTTTCTTTCGAATTCGACTTCAGTAATGATCGAACAACTACTATTCTGTAATTTTTTTTTGGCCGAATGAACTATTTACTCTGCTAGTGTCAGATTTTTGATGCTTGAAATTTTTTTATATGACATTGGGCAAGAATTTGCAAGAGGAGTTGACAAGATGGTTGAAAGTATTATTTTTCCAAAATAGTTCTGACCGGGATTGCATAGTGTTCAAGTCAACTTGCCAGCTACTACCGGTGACTTGGGTGTGTTGGCTAATCATGTGCCGACCGTGGAGCAGCTTAGACCTGGCGTAATAGATGTGGTTGAGGAGAGTGGTGCCACCAAGCAGTTCTTTGGTAGGTCGCTACCGCCTTTAGCAGCAGTTGGCATGTTTGGCTAATTTCCTATAGTTTCCGGAGGATTTGCTACTGTTCAGCCCGGTTCTTTACTTAGCATTAATGCCATTGAGGCCTTCCCCGTTGAGGATTTCAGTCCCGAGGTGAGCTTCACAGTCTGCAAATTTTTTACGTTGTTCTGATTTATTTATTTTGCAGGCTGTTCGTACTCAGCTAGCTGAAGCCCAGAAGAATGCTACCAGTGGCAGTGAGATTGATCAGGTTGAGGCAAAGATTGAGTTGGAGGTGTTGGAGGCTTTGGCTGCTGTCGCAAAATAATTAAGCATCGCCAGCAAGCATTCTACGTATGCGCTGTTACTGAGAAGCACGAATTCTAGAATGGCGTGTGTGTAGTGTACTTTAATAAATGACGGATTACTTTATTGACCGCTAGGCAGCTTCCCCTTCGAGTTGGCGAGCTTCTGAGTTACCTAACATTCGTAGTGACATATCTCGCTACTACGACTGGACATTAACGAAAAGAAATTCAGTTTTACTTCTCTCTAACGTGGACATTGAATAAAGCTTTTGAGAGTAAAACTTGATTTGAAATATAGATAAGTTATTGTAGTAATGTTGCAGTTACCGATGAAAAAAAATTACATACTTGCTGATCGACGTTAATCATGGAAGCTGCGCATTCATCTCTCGCTAATAACCCGTCAGACAAAATCAAGTGTGTATAGATTACGGTCGGTGCAAGGTTGATTAAAGGTTGACCTTCGGAAAAGAGACTGTCAGACCTACCGCCAATCTGGATTCAATTTGCAAGTTATGTGTGAAACCCAGAAAACAACCATCTGGCGGCCTCGGTCACGCCCTGCGAGGCTGCGACTACCATGCGAATTTGCGGCAGATTACTATAATATCAAGAATAAGCTAACTCTTAAGGCGAACTTCCGAACTCATCATGAGCAAGCTGCACCAAGGATACTTAACGCTACGGTGCAACCGATCGCCTCCGAATGGATATTGCATGGCGCAAGTAAATAACTTGACCGCCACTAGAATCCATTAATTCATAAGATCCAGGCATTCCTGGTTATGAGAATGTTCGGCATCATGGAATGTTGGAATACAAGATAATTGCAAGCCCAATGCATTGCGGGTAAGGGGATTTCAGAGTTGCCCATAATTTCTAGCTTGTAAGTCCCCTTCGCTCGCCACTCTAACTTAAAGTCGAAGGATACTATATATGCAGTACCTAGGTCTCTCTGTAACAGTAAGTCTTATTGTGCTCAAGTACTTGTAAGTGTCTGCGTTTACAAAAATTGCAGGTCACTGTGTTAGTCGGTGACGTCATCTGAAGAAACTTTATTCGTTCGGCCTTGACTCATACTTCGCATTAAAGTCGAGGAAAGAAATATCTCCCATTACAATAATTACGATCTAGTCCGTAGCATCACTTGGAACTGAACTGAACGATTGATAGAAGTTTATTGGTCACAATGGTCCTTGAAAGCTTGTCGAAGACTGGACAAAGATTACCAGTATTTATCAAGGAGGATCCGCAGAAATTAATTCCAAGCGAAGGAGCAATAAGAACAGCTAAGCTTCGGTCTAATTCTATTGACTATGCGGACTATGAAACTAGTAATGAGCTAAGAGATGATCTTCTCGAGACTAACGAGCAACCCGACGAATGGACACCTACTTCGTGGCATACGAAGCCAATTGTGCAAGACGTCGTCTATTCCAGTTTGGAAGATGTGGAATTGGTTGGGATCATCTCATTTGTCTCTTCTGATCAGCACGAGAATACTAACGGACACTTTGGAATAGGCCTTGGAGAAGTTAGAGGCCCTGCCTCCTCTTGTCAGTCCGTATGAGGTATTTTTCTGACATTTTGTTTGGAATTATTGTTTCTAATCGCTAACTCTTTGAATTGTTATGCAGATAAATAGCCTTCAAGAAAAACTACGCGACGCGGCTCTGGGAAAAGCCTTTGTTCTTCAGGGAGGCGATTGTGCCGAGCTCTTCGATTACTGCTCCCAAGTATGAACATTAGTTTTTGATGTTTCGTTTGAAGCTTCATGTCATTAATACTTTGTAGGAGCGTCTTGAGTCAAAAATGAAAATTCTCCTTCAAATGTCCCTTGTCTTAATCTGGGGTATGTCGCTTGCGAAGCCTGTATTAACATGAATTATTGATATTGTTTTACGTAGGCACAAAGCTACCGCTTGTCCGTATAGGACGTATAGCAGGGCAGTTTGCAAAGTAAGTTTCTATAATCCGCTGCAGTTGTTTCGGTACTCTAAGAGTGTAGGCCACGCTCGAACCTGACCGAGGAAGTAGACGGCAAGGTTGTCCCATCCTTCAGGTGAGAAAGACGACAGATATATCGAGCTGAGCTTGCCTTATATGCTGATTGTTCCTGCTGATCAGAGGAGATAATATAAACGGATTTGACGTATCTGAGAGAACTCCCGATCCGTCACGACTAGTAAGGTATGCTGTCCTACTCATTCCACGCAATAGGTTAGGTATTCACAGTATCTTCAGTGCGTACTTCCATTCGGCAGCGACACTCAATTTTATTAGGAGTTGTCTATCGTCTGGATTTGCAGATCTTCATAGGCCGTTCGATTGGTCGTTATCTCATGTTCAGTCAAGCGCAGTGAAGGCACGCTACAGAACTGTTGTCGACGCAATCACGGAAGGCTTATCGTTCATGAAGACCATCGGAGCGGATAAGTCGTCCACGTTAGAATCGATTGACTTCTATACGTCACATGAGGGACTAATGCTAGAGTTTGAACAATGCCTAACTAGGAAGCTAAGGGATTCCAGAGACGGGAAGAGCAAATGGTACAACACTGCTGCCCATTTCTTGTGGATTGGAGACCGAACGCGACAAATAAATGGTGCCCATGTCGAATATTTCCGCGGAATTATGAATCCAATAGGAGTTAAAGTTGGACCTTCAATGACAGCTGATGAATTAGTCGCCATTTTGGACATCCTAGATCCAGATAATATAGTCGGTAAAGTAACTCTCATTACTCGCTACGGCGCAGGCAATATTTCAAACATCCTACCATCTCACATTGCGGCCGTCAAGAGAACGAAGCACAAAGTCGTGTGGTATGTGACGTAAGAGTGAAGAAATGGTGCGTCTCTAAAGCTTCTACCAGGATGTCAGATCCTTGTCACGGAAACACAAAATCGTCAATCTCTGGCCTGAAAACGAGAGATTTCGAAGACATAATGAACGAATTAGCCCAAGCGCTGCAAATACACAAAAACAACGACTCGCAGCTCAATGGCGTCCACCTTGAACTGACTGGAGATGCAGTCACTGAATGCATTGGTACACTTAGGCTATTGCAACTTCTTGTTCCCTTGCTAACAATCGAGACAGGAGGGTCTGCTGGGCTGACGGACGAAGATCTTCAAATAAGATACCAGACGGTGTGCGATCCACGATTAAGTGAAAGTCAATGTAAGTCGCCACAAGGTAAATATGAAAGCTGCTGAAAATATTAATTGTCTTGAAGCTCTCGACGTAGCATTCCTGATCGCTGATTGGTGCAAGGAAGGCACGATGCTGTCCATCGCCGAACATTCGTCGATCGACCGCGGATGAGGGATTGCATATCATGAATATTTCCAAAACCCAATTTGTTTGGCTTCTATTATCGATTCTATGAAATATAATACAATTCACATGATGTTACGCGTGTGCTACATTATCATGAACGAAGACGCTATCCTTAACTGGCCTGTTCTGCATACGGCGATTATTTGGAAACGCGGTCAGAATGTCGGATATGTCGCCCCACCACGACGATCCGAACTGTCGATACCATGCAATAGTTCTAGATATCCCAACTCCAAAGCTCGTTTTGGGTGACCAGCCCAAAGCCTTTAACCTTGACGCGTCGATGGCATATCTTCGATCGTTGAATGGTCTATCATTCGTAAACTCAATGTGTTGACTGAACTCTTCCTCGCTATATCCAAATTCTAATAGAAGCAAATCGCATAGATCACGATTTGATATTTCGTCAGTGGTTCCTATATTATAAATCTGCCCAATTGTTCCCTTGTGAAGGATTGTATCTAGCGCATCAACGGCATCGCCAGCGTACAGATATCTCCGACTATGACTACCGTCTCCATGGATAAAACATCTGCGACTATCAGCCAACAGACAAATAAACTTCGGAATGATTTTTTCCGGAAACTGATGTGGGCCGTAAACATTGTTGCATCTGACTATTATAACTGGAAGTTTGAAACTCTTATAGTACGCATTTACCAACATATCCGCAGCTGCTTTAGTTGCGGCATAGGGGTTGGTAGGAGCCAATATCGCAGATTCGAGAAGGTCCGTGTCGCCTTCGAGTACTTCTCCGTATACTTCATCTGTTGAGACATGTATAAATCGAGTAATTTTCCCATACGTTTTCGCAGTCTCCAGCAGTACATGCGTGCCATAAACATTGACGGAAGTGAACTCATACGAGTCACCGCCAAAGGACAGGTCCACATGACTCATGGCGGCCAAATGCAAGATTGTGTCAATATTGTGTTCTCGGAGTACCGCTTCGACTTCATTAGGATTCGTGATGTCCCCCTTCATCTACTCCAGATCTCCTTCCGCGGCGGGCGGGATTTCCCCCAGGCCGCCGTCGGCTCGGGGTTTTGCTGATGAGCCTACAGAGTTTGGCGTGGGTGATCTCGTTTACGTTCCAGGTGGTCTCCGAGGTGTTGTGCTTTTTATTGGACAAGTCTCCGGAAAGAGCGGTGAATTCGCCGGGGTTGACCTTTTGGGTCCAGACGCAGACAAGGGAAAAAACAATGGGACAGTGAATGGGTATGCTGGGTCGCTCGCGCTTACTGATGTTCAAGGCTAACTCTCTCAGTGTACGGTATTTCAACCCGTCCCACCCGACATCAGGCATCTTTGTGCCCATTACAAAGCTCAGCACAACCCCCACGAGTGCGGTGACTCCGACTGGTACTCCGCGACCGAGTTCGGTCTTATCTTCTCGTGCACCTTCGAGAGGATCCAGCCACACTAATCCTGTGAAGTCTCCTATGAAGCCAGCGCCAGCCAGTTCTACTGCAGCCGGTGGGTTACAAACTCCTGGCCGTCGTACATCATTAGCAAATGTGGCTCCCTCGGGCCGCACTTCGCGGACAGGCGCGAACAGACCATCACTTGTCTTTTCGCCGCCGTCAACTTCACAATCTGTATCAACACCCACTATCTCTCGCACATCCACCCCAACATTTGTGAACCGGAAATCCGCTATCGGAACTGCACCTCGCACCGCATCTCGTTTGTCACGGTCAAATGTGTTGGCCAATTCAGCCGGTGTTTCCGATGATGATAATGAGTCCGACATCGTCAGTAAATCATCTGTTCTCGATGATCGGCATAGTGCAGAAATCACCGCCCTACGACTGGAATTGGAGCGGACGTCGGCAAAGTTAGAAGCCAAAGAAGAAGAGTTTGCAAAACAAAGCGCGATCTTACTAGACATGCAGAACACACTAGCTGAATTCCAAACCCTCTCGGAAGCCCCCAAAAATGACAGAGATAACGAACGAGACATGCAACATCCGACACAGCGTGAGCTGGATTTACGGACGTTGTTGCAAGATAAGGATGCGAGACTGGAGGCACTGCAGCTAGAGCTGGATAACAAGCGAAACGAATTTCGCGATACTATGGAAACGCTTGAACAAGCCAATCTCGCAAGCATGCATGTGTACGAAGCACAACTAGAGGAATTAAGAAGTCAAATACAAGCAGCGAATGGCGTCGTCGGTGATATTCAGCCATTAGAGAACATGATATTGGAATTAGAAACAGGTCTAGAAGATACCCGCATTAACGAAAAGAAAGTTCGCGAAGAGCTCGACGTCGCTCGCACAACCATTGCAGAAAATAAGGAGGTGATCAAGGAGCTGCAAGAGCAGTTAAGCGCTGTGGTTGCTGGCGCAAGCTTGGAGTCGTTCGGAGACAGTGCACTAGCAAGTGAGAAAAAAGAACGGGAAAAGATGGAGCAAGAAGTGGCACAGTTGGAACTTATAATTGAGAGTAAGGTTTTTCGTGAACAAGAACTTGACAAAGAGCTGGTGCAAGTTAGAGACCAACTCTCGGCTGCTTTGGACTCTCTGCGGAACGAAAAGGCCCAGAATGAGATCCTACAGCAGCAGTTGCAGCACTCCCCAGATATGAGCGTTCCTGCACATTCAAAAGGACCAGCCGTCTTAAAGGAGCCACTAAAACCTACGTCTAATATTAATTTGAATGGAAATGGTGGACATGGTAAATCTGAGAATAACCACGGTCGAGGAACTCTTTGGTGTGAGATTTGTGAGACTGAAGGTAAGTAAAATAATAATAGACTGATTTGTTCCAATCTAATCTTGCGATAAATTTTAGGCCACGATATCATTGATTGCAAAGCTGGAGGGTATGGCAGTGCCATTACCGGAAATCCTGTACCGGGAGTAACTTCTGGTAGCCGACAATCTCCAATAAAAGGGTCACCAGTCAAGAAACTATGGTGTGCCTTGTGTGAACGTGATGGCCATTCTAGTATGGACTGTCCGTATGACGGCCTTTAATGGTAAGGCTTATGTAGCACAAGAGTAGAGTTGCCGATAAGCTTGTGTCACATTCTTGTAGAGTAGCTTGTAATATTATCTCATTTACTACTTGGACATTTGGCGAAGTATTAGTTGTAATAATTATTTTTTACGAACTCCGTATCCATAGAGTCGTGTGCAAACGGCAAACCCAATACATGAGGAAGATGATTGGATTAGTTTTTCATGCAGATGATGGCCTTCACTTTCTGTATTACATGAAGGATAGACAACACCACGTTGGCATTACTCAAAGTAATAGTAGCTACATGTCGCTGCGGCCGAAAGAGACGCAGTTGGCTCCGAACTAGCAATCCACTGAAATTATACTACAAGTATATATGACCAATAGCCACGAAAATTCGTAGACAAGTCATTTCGGCACTTCAACATCATCATTTGTACAATAAAAATGCCTGGAGTGCAAGCACGATAAAGCAATTTCATTACAACCATTGAAACTACCAATGCTGCGGCCCAATTGCAATGCTGTTCACGTCCACGCCAGGTTTGAACCAGCGCTCTTCCTCCGTGATCTTCAAATCATTACCGCTCATCTGTCTTTATGTTATATATCAGTCCACCAGTCCCGTCTTGGAGATCTAAACGCATGGAAATGCTCACCGTTTCTCCATCCTTCCATCGGCCAGCGCAAAGGTCCAATCTTCAAGTCCATACGTCCGGTACCAACTTTTGTCCTTCACATCATACCACTCGTACCAAAATTGCACAGCTATCTTATTGTCCGTAAACGCAAATAGTTCTTTCCGAAGACGATACTGGGTCTCTTTGGCCCATTTCTCTGTCAGAAACTGTTCAATCTCGCTATGCCCACTCAAGAATGTCGTGCGATTGCGCCAAATTGAGTCCTTATCAGTCCATGAGCCCCGGTTTTTTTTGAGATATAATACATGGCAATGCTCACCTCGGTGTACGCCTTGGTAACTCTCGCCGGATCCCTAAGAAGTCAGCTAACATGCTGATCAAACTGAGTCAGCACTTGCAACGCACATGGTATTCCAGAGATCCTGAGCAAACTTGACCTTCTTTTGCGCAATTTCTCGTGTGAATGGAGGTATCAAAGACATTGTAGGGGTTGGGCGCAGGGCGAGCGCGTTGGAATAATCGGGCAATTTGACGTGACTAATTCACGACGAATAATTGCAGCATTAAATATTGTTTGGACTTAAACTTCAGTGTCAAAAAGCCGACGTCAGAAGATTAGTACTTTC
>JANJPG010000199.1:0-13896 GCA_030407185.1 Lipomyces yarrowii
GTACGATATGCCTCAATAATGAATACTCCCACCCGTGGCCGCCCCGGAGAATA
Source organism: Lipomyces yarrowii (assembly GCA_030407185.1). NCBI lineage: Eukaryota > Fungi > Ascomycota > Lipomycetes > Lipomycetales > Lipomycetaceae > Lipomyces > Lipomyces yarrowii. The sequence continues at coordinate 54 of JANJPG010000199.1, forward strand.
TCAATTCTGCTTCCAGAGCATATTGAAAGATGTTTGTGTCCTGAACTTGTAGTATGCCGGTCAAGAGACTTGCTAATGAAGGACATACAGGTATCTCAGCGTACCCCCGAGCGGCGCGGGGGAACACGTCGAGTACATATTAGCTGCCGAATTTGATGTCGCAAAGGGACCGACTGTGAAGTACCAGTACCCACGACGAATAGAGGGTGATGAAGAGTATACTTATTTCGAGCTTTTCTTATGTAGAACGAAAGCTGGTGCTAACTAATCGATAGATTGCTCGCAGAACTGATGCTACCAGATCAGGTTCATAAGCGCGAGGAAGACTGGACCGTGTTCTTTCTACCCAAAAGACCAAAATCGACTAATGGACCAAGGGAACATGACTCAATGCTCTATGTGCTGAATCTCGCAAACACAAAGATCATCAGCGATGCTAACAGGTATCTAACGTTCTTAAACCTAATAATCACACGGCATTATGCTAACTCGTGCAAAATAGAGGGGCAATAGTAAGAGCTATGGCCATTTGCACCAGACATCCTTTCATACAAATTTATAAAGTCAGTAATCCATTTTTACGATAGATAGCCGCGACACCCATCCGCTAACAAAATGTAGCCGATATTGCTTCTAGCCATGACTGAGTACTTCGACAGCCTTAATATGGATGTCCTGAGAAACCTCTATCAGTCACTCAATGCCATGGATATCAGCGGCATGCCGTCCTTTGGACCATATGAAGCACAAATTTTGTCCTCAAATACTATGCGAAGTTTGTTCGTGGAGCGATTGCTATCGGATAAGACTCCGGGTGTTGTCGTCCCGCAGAGTACGAATTCCCATAACAGCGTTAAGGCGAGCCCTAATAAATACGACACTCATTTTTACGAATCAAAAATCAAATTCAATAACTTGGAGATTCCGATGCGCATACCTGTCGACTCATTTCCAGATTGCGTGGGAGATGTAAGTCGATGTTCGCTCGCCCAAACCTCGGCCGCTAATGAAGCATTAGTCGTCACCTATCTTGCTACTGACCACGATACTTAATGCTCCTGCAAAGCCTTACTCTGTCCTCCATCCTCATTTAACGACATCCGGCGCCAAGACTCATCCGCTAATAGTCCTTATGAACTCGTTATTAACAGAAAAGCGCGTCGTGTTTATGGGAGCCCGGCGAGCAGCCAAAGATGTTGTCGATGTAGTACTCTCAGCATGCTCTCTTATAAGTAGCGGCATCTTGAGAGGATTCTCCAACAAAGCCTATCCATATACCGATCTCAGTAAGATCGATAGGCTGATTCAAGTGTCAGTATATTGATGGAAGTCAATTCCAGAATTTTGCTAACGCCCGTCGAAGTCCAGGATATATTGCCGGCGTGACTAATCCGGCGTTTGAGAATCATCCGTCGTGGTGGGATGTGCTTTGTAACATTGAGACTGGAGAAGTCCGGATATCGAAATCCATTAAGCAGCCAAAACGAGCTGGTGGCGTGTCATCCTTGTCTGGCGCGTCTGCATCTGCAGGAAGTGGTGACAGCAGTTTACCTGACGTGTCGCTCGTCGAGGACATCACGGCGATGGTCGCGAACCGGTACGGTGAAGAGTCTATTCGTGGCAGGTTCCGCAAACTAATTATCGAGTTTATTCAACTTTGTGCCGCGTATGACGAGGCGCGTGGTGTGCATTCGGCCTTGATTGGGACCCGTGGCCTGTGGCCGGCAAAAGAGCAGGGATATGTGATTAGCGGACACGGATACGTGTGGGTGGATGAGCAACAGAAGCGGCGAGACCTGAATCATTATAAGCACGTCATCGAGGGATGGAAGAGAACCACGAATTATAAAACCTATATCTCTGTAAGTTTCGTCAAGATATTGGGTAAAAAAAACCGGTATAGTTAACGGGTTCTTGTCAGGATGTACAAAACCTGTTGGTCCCGATTCCTGTAGCAAACATGGACCTGCAACATCAAATCGATCGATTACGGAAACTGCAACTCTCAGCAAACTCGTCTGGCGAAATTTTTGAGGCCATCAGGGACGTTGTTCTTAATCCAGACCAAATCACTCAGCTTCTGGCGTTCCTGCCACAACATCAAGGTGGCATATTACCTATAGCGGCCGGTTTATTTCACACTCGAAGCGAGGTGCGCTATTCTGCAGCAGCGATTATAGATCGAATTCGTGACCAGGAGGTAGGGCATATGATCTTATATCCCACGTCGTGACACAAAGCTTTTTAACATTTTTGGGGTTTTAGGCTGGACGGCATTTTTACAATGAATTGGACCTGTTTCATAAACTTGCGTTTGAAAGATTGCATCGCAAACTTGCAGACGCCGACTCAATCGATCAACCATCTTTGGCCAACGTAATCACATTTCCGACATAGAAAGACTTTTTTCTTTTAAGCCCGCTTCAGATTAATAGACCTCCGATTCAGTCCGGGGTATCATCGCGGATTGGTCTGTCGACATTTTGTCCAGCCGAGCGTTCCGCATGGACCACGATTCTAACGGCGTTAAAGTTTACACAATTAAACCTGCCAGGGCCAAAACCCTGGGAAATGAATTTATCTCGCGCGGCAAATACAATAAGGCAAAGATCGGGATATGGTCCAATGTCATTTATTGCATTGCTGCCATATATGGCGAGGCGTCAACTCGACGCTTGAAGACACAGTGGGGAAGGAAACCACAAATGCCAATGAAAGTAATTACAATACCATTTGTCCGAATTGGTGACGCATTGCAACATATTTGGCCTTCTCTTTTTTACGGTCTTCTTCCTAGAAATGAACGGGTCAGGAATATTGATTCGAAAGATTGTCCTGCAGCTATTGCGGCCTGATTTTTTGGAATCTTCCTTGGGGCACTCATAAAATTACATTAGACTATCAATCGCTACCCAGCAGTTATGCAAAAACCCCACCCCACAAATATGTACAAAGAACGTCGTTCCGGTTTTTATCTACTCTGCATTCATAGACGCGTATAATATGTTTGTCTCCTGAATAGTTCTTCCAATCTGAAGCAAATTTCTTGCACAATCAACCGTCGTGTCGTCAAACATGTTATGATATACCATGCCCTCGCCAAATGCGACACGCGTCAAGCTGACGACTAATTCATATTTGGCGCCGTACGGATTTAACATGGTCTGGTTATTTGCGATTGACGACACCGGCCGGCCATCGTCCGTTGGTGTTTCCGTGCCAAAATGCATTCGATGAAGCAATCGCACGACCAGTGAAATTAATTCGGTCCTAAATCAACGTGTTAGTTTTTTGCTTCTGTCAACCCGTGTGCTTTTTAATAAACCCCTACCTTCCAGCGCTGTTATGTACAAAATCAGTTTCATAGACCCTGTCCAACTGCTGCGAAATGCTACTAATTAACCGCGCGGTGACCTTCGGATGCTCTGCCAACAATCTCTGGCCATGCCTCGTGCTGGAGAGAGCTCTCAACATGTGCACGATCTGCAGTCGGCAAGACACGATCTCGAGCTCGTACTCGATTTCATCATAATCCGGATGCCGCAAGTTTTCGGCCGCCTCCACCCGGACGATGGAAAAGCCGAGCGGATCATCGATTAGTAACCGAGTTAGGTGATCGATTATTTGCGCTTCTGCACCAGATTGGTCTGCCTGACTTTGCAACACTGCACCGAACGACCCCGGCAAGATGGACGCGGTCAGAATTCGGGACATAAATTCATGAAACCGGATTGATAGCCGCGGCGTGACGTGTGTATTGGCTAGAATGCGCAATATGAATTCAACCGAGACAGATTGCCAAAGTCCACTTATTCGGTTGTTGTGTTTATTGTAATTCCCTTGCCTGTCGTCAAGGACTTGCACTATTGACTCAAATAGTGAGAGCACGGCCAGCTGGATGGCCGCTTGCCAGTCTGTAGAGTGGAGAATAGTTCGGGATTCTAGTCGTGCAAAAGTTTCCTGGCAGGCAACGATCACACCTTGCAGCATGGTCAACGAAATTAAATCCGGGCTATATGTGACAATAAATTTCAAAATGCGAAGGAGCGGATCAATCGCTGACGTCTGCAAATAGTTAGATATTGACATAGTCGATACAACCCGGTTTTCAACGGGGGAACCCGGCTTACTGTGGTATTGTCTGCGATTTGGACGTGCCACAATTCCATAACACGTAATATCAGTGATTCGATAAGGACTTCAATAGTACCGGTGTGCATGTTGACGATGTTGGCAATAGCCGTCGATAGCGATCCTGAGTACTTGATAGAGCCGTCGTCGTGTTTTAGTTCGGCTGAATAGTTTGAGAGAATGTCAAATAGTTTAGCACCGCTTGGTGCGAGTTGGCAATCGTATAACTTGGTCACAAACTAACCCAAAATTCATTAAGACCATAATAATCAAGATAAAACGGGTATATGAATGAAGTTACCTCGTAGAGCATCCTAATTTTCTCATTTGCTTTCTCCTGTTCACGAATGTTCTCCTTCGGAGTTGTTGGCATGCTGTCGGATCCATGAACAAACAAAACAGATCCGGTGGATGAGTCGCGACTGCTCATGGATTCCGTATTAGTCGACTCTCTTAAAACATTCACGTTCTCGTCAAGGTCGGCCAACTCGGCCCGTCGCCTCTTGCGGCCGTACTTGGTCGGGGACATTGGAATATCAAAACCATCGCGTAACCCAGACGACCTATCCGGTTTTTTGGATTTGCGCGGACTAGGAGAACCTTTAAGTTCACTCACGCCTGCCTGGGCGGCCTCGCGCTGGGTTGTCCGAGCCATCATGCGCATCTTGTCCATGAGCTCTTTCAGATCGCGTTCCATAAACGCCCGTTCGGCCTGTAATCTGTCGACCTCGCGTCGAAGTTCTGTACTTTCGGATTCGTGGCGTTGTCGTTCTGTGTCTTGGACAGTTTTGAGATGCAGGATTGCTTGATCATGGGCACCGTTGATGTTGGTCAAGTGGCTCCGGATGATTGAAATTTCGCCTCTGGCTGTTTGCAAACGCCTTGCAGCTTCATCCCGAGCCTGTTGAAGTTCCGCATTCTGATTTCGCAACTATACATTGTTAGAAAAGAAACGCATAACAAAGGTGGGGGCATGGGAGACTCAACATGTTGAATTTGCCCAACCAACGAGGCAATATCGTCGCAAGGTTTTGATCCTTGCACTTGATTCCATTCCTTATTCAAATCCGCGTTCTGGCGTACTAATTCACTCATTGCCTGTTCATCTCCGTCTTGGTCGGCCGTGAGAAATTCGACCACCTGGGTAGCGAGCGTGTCGACGGGGACCCGAACCGATTCGGTTCTCGACCGACTGCTTCTCACGACCGCTTGACTAAGTTTGCGCGCATTGTCTTCGAGCACTTGCAACTCGTGTTCGTCAACAACATCATCATCGAATCCATAGTCGTCGTCCTCGACCGCGTAGTCGGGGCCGGCAGTCGCCGTTTGTCGTCCCAAAGCTTTTCTGTTGCCGGCGAAGGTTGGCATTGCCATTGATCCGTTCGATTCCGGCCTTCCTTAGCACGTCACTACTGATTCCCATATATGGCCATGTAAAACGTATATACGGACCGCAGGCATTTGGCGGGTTGTCGCTCGACCTGAACACACTTAACACACTTTTTGGTCGTGATCAAACAAGTGGTGGGAAAAATGAATAAACTTTAAACAATAATGGCACTAAGCCGTATACAGGTAGTACGATCCGTTTAAAGCTTAGCTCCTGGAACCTTATCGGCCTTACTGGTCGGGGTCTTTGGGCAAACGCGAAAAATTTTGTGTTAAACCTCCCAAATATACTTGCTCGTCATCAACCAGGAAGTTATTGCCCACCGGCTCGTATTTGAGCGAGGTTAGTTTGCATCGAACGAACGAAAACGGCCAGTCGTTTTCGAATCTACTGTACAGCAAGAACGTTGCCTACATATATATCATAAGGTATCGCGAGCCCACAAAAAGTCCGAACAATGCCACCACAGCGAACACCGCACCGGACGCGATCGTATTCAGGCCCGCCGACATTTATGCCGGAAGCGGCTGTTCCGATATCGGCGCGTGACAAGAATAGTCAGCGATTGATTGTTGTTCTTGCCCAGGCGTGTTTGGAGACCCACAAGGTGCCGTCGCGGAACGGGGCCCAAGGCGACCGGTATGCGCTTTTGAATTGTGATGATCATCAAGGATTGTTGAAGCGCATGCAGCGGGATATTGCGGATGCTAGGCCGGATATTACGCATCAGGTCTGTCTGGGGTTTTTTTGGTTCGCTTGTTTGTTGCGTAACTAACATAAATTTTTAGTGCTTGCTGACATTGCTTGATTCGCCGATTAATAAAGCCGGCAAATTGCAGGTGTATATCCTGACGGCTAAAGGGGTGCTGATCGAAGTCAATCCGTCTGTACGGATTCCACGGACGTTTAAGCGGTTTTCAGGATTAATGGTGCAGTTGCTGCACAAGTTGTCGATCCGATCCGTCAACTCGCAAGAGAAATTGCTCAAAGTGATCAAGAACCCGGTTTCGGACCATTTGCCAACCAAATGCCGCAAGGTCACGTTATCTGCCGATGCGCCGGTCCAGAGGGTGCAGGATTATGTCTTAACCTTGGATCCGGACGAGAGCATTTGCGTGTTTGTCGGCGCCATGGCCCATGGCACCGACGATTTTGCCGATGAATGGGTTGACCAGAAAATTGGCGTTTCGCAATACTCGTTATCTGCCTCGGTCGCTTGTAGCAAGTTTTGCCACGGGTGTGAGGACGCGTGGGGGATTCTGTGAAGAATTTTTTTAGTGTTTTGTGTGTCTGGACTTTTTTGCATTCAAGTTTATAATTTTCGTTGGTCAAGGAGTTTTGCGGTTTGTTATGCGTAATATAATGCAGATATCTTTATGCAAAAAAAAAAAAAAAAACCAAACCAAACCGGGCTAAACAGCATCGACGATCTCTACTTTCCAGTACAATGTTTCGCCTGCCATGAACGGCGCAACCGCGGATGGGCCTTGGCCCAAGAGGAGGGGCACCATGTTTTGTTGCTTTTTTAACACGACCGTCCAATTTGCGGGCGACGGTTGGACCTTGTAAAAATGGCGACCAAAATCGCACAAGAACGGCTCGAGTTTGTCGATTTTGCCGAGCCGGTCAAACGCTTCGGCCACGTAAGCGGCGGCGTGGGTTTGCGTGAACACGCCGGCGGCGGCGCCTTTGCCCTTTTGTTTGTTTGAAATGGGATGGGGTGCCGAATCCGAGCCGAAGAAGAATTTAGCACAGCCCGATGTGGCAGCTTCGAGTAAAGCTTGCCTGTCTGTGGGGAACTTGGCGACCGGTTTGCAATAATTGAACGCATTGCCGGCCCAATTGTCGATCGTGAGAAAGAGATGGTGGGCCGTGATTGTGGCCGCGACGGTTGGCCCGCAATCCATGACGGCCTGGATTGCCGCGGCCGAGGTGCAGTGTTCGAGCACGATTCGCAATTTGGGGAACCGGGCGTGGATTTCTTTGAGGGTTGGCAGGAATTCTTGCTCGGCGTTGAGGACGTGCACGTCTTGGCCGGACGGACACTCGCCGTGGAGATTGAGGACCATGTCTTGTTGCTCCATGGCGGCGAATGTGGGATAATACGGTGCGTAGGATGCGACGCCGTGTTCCGAATTCGTGGTCACGCCGGCAGGGTAGCATTTGACGCCCGCGATGCCGGCCCTGGCCGCGTCGTGAATGACTTGGGGTGTGATGGCGGGCGACAGGTAGAGCGTCATGAGATAGGTAATGGTCGGGTCGACTGCTTCTAATCTGGACTTGTACGCGAGCACGTCATCCACCGACGTCAACGGTGGAACCAGGTTCGGCTTGGTTGTTAGTATAACTTGGGGGCCGAAACAACACACATACACACCATTATGTAGGCGAGAGAGACACCCCCGGATTTTATGGTCGGAACGACGAGTTTCATCATGTCGCCATCGCGAACATGGACGTGGAAATCGGCCACTGGCCTTGATAAAGTAATTGTATCGGTCATTTGGTTTGGTATTCCCGCGTGTTTGGGAAGACAAAGTCTGACGGTGTGAAAAACTTTAGGGGTCGTGCGGCTCGGGAGGTTTAGGTTGACGACGGGTTTAACATTTATTACACAATCATATACAAATCATGGGTCCCACACCAAGCCAGCGATTTTGTCGACCCAAGTTTCGACCAAAGTTGTGCGCCAATCGCTGGCGACAGCTGGATTGCTGACAATGTATTTTATGCGACCATCAGCGCCGATGACGCCACCGTTACATGCTGCCCTGGCCAGATCGATTTGGGCGAATTTCAAGCCGGTCGTGTTCTCCATATGGTGCAACATTCTTGCCAGTACGCCTTCGCCGCCGCCGCCGCCGCTGCCGCTGCCGAGGTCAAACTTGGCGACATCGTCGGGCTCAAACGCAAGAGTGATTGTTTTGAGCTGAGATATGCCGGTGGTGAAATCCAGCCGGACGGCAGTGGTTGCCTGGTTGCGGTGATAGACCAAGACATGGTCCTCGATGAATTGCAAGATAAAAGCTGTCGATAACTTGACGGGCCGGACAATGAGATCGAAATACATTTCGAGCCAGGCTATGAAAACGTCATGCAACTGGCGGCTTGCCCTTGTGAACACGACCAGCTGGCTCTGGGCGGCGGTTGCCGGTGTCGGGTCCAGCCGGACCAGCAGGACGAATTTGCACGACGACGAGGGAAATGAGATGGAGTGTATTGTTATGCCATGAAATTGACGCGTGGTCCATGTGCCGCGGGATGCTGAGGCATTGTCGTCGTCGCTAGTAGTCGGTATGAACGGCAGGATTCGACGGCGCAGGGACAGGAGGTACTTGTTGCAGGCGGCATTGTCGAATCCCGGCAGCGAGCCGACGACCGGAGTGGATTTGTGGATCGTGAGTGTTGTGTTGAGGAGCGGTGATATTGGCGAGCTGTCGTCTGGATCTGGTGGTTCCATTTGGTTTATTGACGCGTTCTTCAACAAGGCCGAGGCTGAGTTTTTTGTTTACAGAGTTGCTGCACCTGCCAGGGTTAGGGCTGATCCCGTTGTCGGGGATCCCCGATCGGGGTTAGGGGAGTCTGTGATCTGCGGGCACGTGGTTATGGCCAAAGTTAATGCAACGAAGGTGAATAATAATCATCATGAACGGCCCTTTGTGTTTAGACCAGGAATAATAATTATTATGCAGACATATGCTGTTTCGATCTCCAGTACAAGCCAAGACCGATTAACAAACCCCCTTGACGCCTATGACCAAAACAAAAAAAAAAAAAAAAATCCCAAACACCGGATTGTTGTATATGTTATGTACATGAAGAAATGAAGTTCGTAAAAATTAAAAGTAAAGTAAAAGCGCCGGGCTATGAGGCCAGCATTTCGAGTTGCTCGACGAGTCGCGATTGCCATGCGTTTGCAAAGGCAGGAGATACCCTGAGCAGGACGGCTTCGGGGTCTTCGAACGTGGCGCCGACGAGGTCGTGGTACTGCAGCTTGACTGCCGGATCATCAGACTGAATGCGCTCGACCTTTTTGCCGGTAATGTCAGTTTTGCGGGACAAAAAGAAATATATGCTTCTATGCAGACGACTTACAGTCCAGCCGCGGGGGGAGACCGAGAGACGGACTCGGGTGCGCTCCTTTGTGATGATGTCGACCTCTGTCGAGACCGACGCTGTGGCAGCCGAAGGCACAGGCGCGACTTCGAGCAGCATGGGCGAGTACTCCGAGGCCAGGGCCGCGACATCGTCGGCGAGCGAGAGCGCGGGCGCAAACGAGTAGGGCGACGATGGTGTCGAAGGCGAGGACGAAGACAGCACGGGCGATGGAGCCATTGTTGTTGCCATTGCAGCTGGTGCTGAAGATGATGATGATTGTTCTTGTTCTTCTTTCTTGGTGGAGACAGTCGCGGACATTGGTGGTGCAGGCAGTGTGCGGATGCGGATGCGCGGTTCATATATTATGCCTGGTGCTTACTTGCTTGTTGCTTACTGCTTGCTGCTGCTTGCAGTGCTCAGCTCAGCTCGGATCAGGCCAGACTGTCGGTCGCATTGGTTGCTCTTCCGGGGATTTTTGCCGCGTGTCGAGCGTGCGCGGACTGCATGATCCTGCTGTGGCTGGGGCAGCAGGGCGCAGCGCAGCCGTGGCTGGGGCACAGCCCAGTCGGCCCACTTTTGGTGCGACCACGGCAGCGCCAGCCGAGGCTCGTATACTATACTATTACTATATTATATTATACTACATGATACTAACTACATCGGCCCTCATCGCCGGATCTCGAGCGTAAACAGGACCGGCTTGTCGCTCTTGATGACGACCTCGTCCGCCTCGAGCGCGTTGCTGGTGCTGACCTGGGTCCCCAGGCTCGTGGCCCAGTCCGAAATGTCCCACGTAAGTCCCCTGGTCGAGATCACGGTCGGGCCGGCCACTGGCAGAATGCCGCAGGTCGGGCCCAGCACGCTGCGCGGCGTGCTAATCGTCGCCGTGCCTGGGCCGGCCAGGAACGTGAGCGAGTCGTCCGACAGCAGCGTGATCTCGCGCTGCTTCTTGTCCGCCGCGTCGTCCTCCTTGGCCTCGCGCTCGTGAACAAAGAGCAAGTGGACCGAATGAAACTCCTGGTCAACCCGGCCGCCCGTGCCGCCGAGCGCAACTACCGGAAACCGCTCGCCGGGATAGTGCTCGCCCAGCTTGAGCAGGCATTTGCCGAAATCAGTCGAATCCTGGTCCGGCGAATAATAAACCGGCACCCCCAACTCGGTCTCGTAATATCTCCGGATCTCGGGCTTGAGCGAGTCCAAGTCCCCGGCAATAAAGTCCGGCTTCTACAACAGTCGGATTAGTTCCAATAAATCGTGCCTCATCAATATTCGACATACATATCTCGCTCGCGTGCTCTCGTCCAGCGCAGCATATAGTCTGTTCGTACCCCCATCAGCACAAATCCGCACCTCAGCTACTAATATTTAGCATTCCAATTGCCTCTTGCCCCTTGGCCTCTTGCCAACCACATTCAACTCACCATTCCTCCACACTCGTTCCAGCATGTCCAAATCCGTGATGGGCTGATTCAGCACCATCAGCGCAAACGGCTTCGTCTCCTTCTCTCCCGCAGGCAGCAAAATTGATGCCCGATCAATATACGTCGCCGACCCAATATCTTCCTCTGTAAGCGGCATTGTGGTCGTGGTGATTGATTGATACCTTCAGAACAGCTTTTGCTCTTGTGTGTACACCAGTGATAAGCCTAAACGCCGCACTGAGCTGATAGCTGCCCGAGAGCCGCGGGGGTAAGGGTTGATGTAACACTGTCGAGGGTCTGGTGTCCTGTCACGGGCCCCGGTCACTGACGATACGCGTTTCGTGGCCAGATGACAACCATCGTTGAGCAGCAAATGCACCCGCGTGATTTTGCAACCCAACACAATTAATTGCCAGCAATCAAGAGAGATCCTGTGGTGTACAGTATAATACCTGACGCGCTGTCGTTTTTGCGCACGCAACCCCATAATGGTAAGCGGAGGCAGTGTGGCCAAGTCGCTTTGATTCGGCACTGACGAGTTGACAAAATAGAATTCCTTATTCAACCATGCTTTGAAGCAATCACAATCCCTAAAAAAAGATCTCGACACTTTTGCCGCGTCACCGTCAACCGCAAGTTTAGCCTTGCAAGGTACTTATAAACGTTATACCGGTCGCTTTGATCTCATCTGACTCGTCCGTTCTCCTAGGCCAGATATCAGCTACATTGGCAACCTTGCAACGCACGATCGATGAATACGACGCCATGGCCCGCCGCGAGCTCGTGCCGGCAAAACAAGACAAGGCGTTTGCCCGGATCCGCAATTTCCGCACTGAAGCAGCCGAAGCCCGCACGTTGTTTGACAAGCTCAAAAAGGACCGCGACGAGGCCCAGAATAACATGAACCGGGCCGAATTACTGGGCAGGAGGCCCCATCATTCTGCCACTCCCGATAATCCATACGCGTCCGGATTGACCAGAAACGGATCCTCAACCGCCAGCGCTGCCACGGCCGGGCCAGGCGGCGGCGGCGGCATCAGTGAAAGCATACCCATCGCTGCCATGCCCCGTGAATTCTTCACCCGGACCGGAGACCAACTGGATGAGTTTATTGAACGCGGCCGGGCGGTCCTGGGCGATTTGGTCGAACAGAGGGACGTGCTCAAGTCGACCCAGAGGAAATTGTATAGCGCGGCAAACACGCTCGGAATATCAAACGATACCATAAAATATATCGAGCGGCGGGCCCGCCAAGATAAGGCCGTGTTTTGGGCTGGCGTCGTTATTTGTTTATTGTCGTTTTATTTCATAATACGTTGGTTAAGGTAATAATAGATCTAATGCGTGTCACCCTGACATTGTTCCCGGTTCGATAAACCTGTTAAACGCACAAATGCAACCGTACAGCTCCCATAATAAACACCTTGCACCTTGCACCTTGCACCTTGCACACACTCAGCCTCCCCTGGCCCCGGTCGAAGATGGGCTCGGCACAAAATCCTGGGACGACAGCCTACGACCGAGTGCTTTTTCGATCTTGGCAATCAACGCCAGATTATTAAACGTATCCAATTTCTCGTCCGACGGTTGGTATCGCTGGTCCATGAGTGGCTTCGACTCCATCCGTTCCAGGGTCTCGGCAATCGACGACAATATGGTCGCCTTGTCCACCGACAACACGACCGTCGATGACGATGACATTGACGAACCAACACAGGTTAAGCCGGTGCTGGAGGACGCGTCGTCCACTATTTTTTTTGCCTCGTCTTGCTCCTCGTGATCGCGGTTTGCGGCCGACCCTTCCGACATGATTAATGCGAATGCTGTCGATTAGAAGGAATTTTAAGAGATCGCCCTTTGTGTCGTTTCTTTTATTTGTCGTGCTCGCTTCCGATTTGGCGGTGTCCAAACCTGCTCTCGACTTTAAACCATGCCGGCAAAGAAAAGAAAGTTGCGGGTCTTTTTAAAACCGGGGGACTGTCGCAGCCACATTTCATTTTTTTATTTTGCGGGGCGTGGCCCGTGTTTCGCAGTGGCCGCACCAACACTCAAAAGCGCAGCAAATTCTGGTCAGCCCCTATTCATCCCATCATCATATTGGCCCCCATTGCGGCGAAAAGACCGGGTTTTTACGGCATAGCTATTTTGTGTGTAAGAGTTTATGTCCTGTTTCGTAATACTCATACATTATGCAATTCATGCTAGACTATTCCATGTAGGTCATCTAATTTCGGCCGTTGGTAGCCAATGCCCATGTCCTCAAACGATCTTACATCATCCAACTCGTTTATCTCTATTTTCCGTTTCGGATTGTTGCTTTTGTCTAAACTGCCGCTACCAGCCTTGACCGGCTCGGTCGGCTGATGTGGCGGTAATCCCTGAAACACCCGCTTCATCTCGTCGTGCGAATGCGACTGCATTATGCCCTTGTACATCGTGTCCTTGCCAGGGATAATCCTGCCAAGCATGTACTTCGTGTTCGTGGTGTGGTTCTCAACTTTGATCGCGGTCTCCAAAATCTCTTGCGCCACCTCTCGCCAGGTCCGAACCTGGTCCTTGGTCTCCGCACCGAAGCACGACACATTGGCCTCGGCCGAGCTGGCAATCATCGCGCTATCCACGCCATATTTACCTGCCAGCACCGCCAAATCCCCGCGGCAATACACGTCACCATTCGCAATGCACGCAACCCCAGCTTGGCGACATATCCTGGCAATCCCAGCCAGATACCCGTCCCTGATCGCCCGTTCCCGCGGCCGCATTGGAATCTTGCGACCATGCACTGTCAACGCGCTGATCCCGG